>JAWQFJ010010838.1:0-15000 GCA_034096865.1 Theodoxus fluviatilis
TGGTCGGTGGTAAGTTTTGAGGGAACGTTTTCTCTAACCGATACTACAACGGTTAGGTACGTTGGCTTTCACTAATGAAGTTACGCAGACACCTAGGTCTGAAACTTTTCTCTTTTTCTAAATTATTCTAATTTCCCTGTAGAAAGGGATCCTTTTTGTTATTATTATCTAAGTATAACTCTATTCTATCCTTTCATCTGAGAACAGGGCGCTAATCCTTGCAAGAGGCTGTTCTGTTAAAAATACTTTTTCACGCGCGCTGACTCAGAATCTAAGGGGTATATATAGGCTTTTTAGACTATATACGTCACAATAGCACAATGTGTCAAACATCATATTGTCCAATCAGAACTAAGTACAAACCATTTTCCGCCAAACTAACGACGTCATTGGCGGGAAGCACGGAGAACTACAAAATTATCTTAAAATACAAACGAACTAAGAAACATGAAAATGCTGAATATATTCCGGAGACGGAACACTCCCCGTCTGATATCGGGTTCCGATATCACTACATAAACCTTCAATTATAACGAAAGTTCCAGAATCAGCAAATCATGTGACTCGTATTCAGCAAACGTGCTAAACTATCTAACTATCTAACACAGACGATATCGAGGTCTCCGAAAATGAAAAGTTTTCTATCATTAGAAATCTAAAGGCTAACATGAAGATAATATCAAGAAGCCCCGCTAAAGGGAAACCTGGTTGTAAGATAATACTGTCATCGGTCTCACAAGAACAGTTAGGTTTGCCAAGAGGCAATGCACAAATGTCTTCCACAGTCTACAATGGCACAAGTTGTGTGATGGGTCTG
Source organism: Theodoxus fluviatilis (assembly GCA_034096865.1). Lineage (NCBI taxonomy): Eukaryota > Metazoa > Mollusca > Gastropoda > Cycloneritida > Neritidae > Theodoxus > Theodoxus fluviatilis. The sequence continues at coordinate 818 of JAWQFJ010010838.1, forward strand.
AAATAGGTTACCGGCTTCTGATCTTTCATCACTCGAATCTCAACAGAACGAACCAAAGAGTCATCACTCGGGAAAGTGCGCACGACTACACCGATGGGCCAGTCATTCCTGTGGGTCTCTGTAGCCAAGCACTACCTTACTGTCAGTGTAGAAAGAGACTTTCTTTTGATCCACAGCTAGGTGCTTAGAAATCAGCTGCCAGAGTTCTGTAGCGAGAACAGCACTGCAAAGCTCCAAGCGAGGTATGGTGTGTCCACTTTGGGGGGCTACCCTCGCCTTGCCCATAACGAAGCCAATGGGTGAGTTTTGACTGATTGCGTCCTTCACGTAAGCTACAGAAGCAATGGCCTTTTCTGACGCGTCACAGAACACATGAAACCCGACGTCAGACAACTGGGTCAGTGACGTGGGTAAGTACATGCGAGGAATTTCTACTTCCTGGAGGGCCTCCAGAGAATGTTTCCACAGCTCCCATTTTTCCCTGTGAGCTTCCGACAGAGGTTTGTCCCAAGCTCGACCATCAGGACAGAGTTCACGTAGAATGATCTTTCCTGTGATGGTTGCAGGAGCCACGAAGCCAAGAGGATCGTAGACTCTACCTAACGTAGACAGGATGCCTCTCCTGGTGCAAGCAGTATCTTTCAGGTCTAGGGCGACAGAAAGGGTGTCCTTTTGCAGATTCCACGGGATACCAAGGCAGTTGTATTGTGGAAGCTGTGAGGAGGAGTCTGACAAGTCCATGGACTTCAGTTCTCCACAAAGATCCTGCGCTGGAAATGCTTTTAACACTTCAACGTCATTTGAAGCAAGCTTGTGAAGTCTGATCCCTCCTTTTTCCTTGAGTTCAGTCTGGGTGCGCTTTATCAGACTCACAACTCCTTCACTCTCCGGCAGCGATGTGACCCCATCGTCGACGTAGAATTCGGACCCGACGAAGTCTCTCACGTCCTTGTCACTGGAGGCTACCGTTTTTCGGAGACCGTAAGTGGCAACTGCTGGAGATGGACTGTTTCCAAACACGTGCACACACATGCGGTATTCCATCAGGGGCTTGTGGAAGTCATTGTCCTTGTACCAAAGGAAACGTAGGTAGTCTCGGTGGTTCTCATCAACGAAGAATTGATAGAACATTTGCTCAATGTCCACTGAGACTGCGCAGAAGTCGCGTCTGAACCTCAATAGGATGCCAATGAGGTTGTTTGTTAAGTCTGGCCCTGAAAGGAGCATGCTGTTCAAGGAGCGACCTTCATAGACAGCAGACGAATCAAAGACGCCACGTATCTTTTCTGGTTTCTTCTGATGATAGATGCCAAAGAAGGGGAGATACCAACATCTGCTTTCATCCTCAAGAGGTGGTGCTTTCTCTGCTGACCCAGTTTTGAAGATCTTCTTCATGAACTCGAACATGTGTTCTCTCTTTGTGGGATCCTTTTTCATGGAAGCATGAAGTGCGTTTGCACGGGTAACTGCTTGTCGCCTGTTGTTGAACCGGATAGGTTCTGAGTGTCTGAAAGGTAAAGGAGCAGACCATCTGCCTTGACCGTTTTTCTTGAAGGATTCGTCCATCGTAGTCAGGAACTTGCGATCTTCCACGGACGTGCCAACGATCTCATCATCGTTCGTTCTCTCGAAGACTTTGCTGCCGAGCTGGTCAGCTTCTGTGATCCTTAACTTGTTCTGGCACGGCTCGAATAGTGTTTTTCTCCATTCTTGCGAAACGTGGGTTTTGTTGACCCTGACTGAAGATGGTTTGTGCCACTATCACCCAGCCTAGAGGTAGGCGCTGGGCAAAGGGAGACATCGGTGGACCTATTACCTGGTCCAGTACATGGTGGGCCTCTGGTAAGTCGCGTCCTATGAGCAGACTTATAGGCACATCACTCCGAAGAGGCGGAATCTGTCCGACGATAGAGTGAAGGTGGGGATGGCATTTAGCCACATCATCTGTGGGAATTTCTGACCTATTGTCAGGAATGTGGTCGCATTCAATGACCGAAGGCAACTTCAAGGCGTTCTGCCCGTCGAGGGACTGCACGGACAAGTTTCTACCACGTCGTCCGGTCATGGGGTGAGTACCAGAACAGCTTGTGAGCGTGTACGAATACTCCTCAGGGTCTACACCCAGCTGGTCTAAGAGAACAGGGGAAGCCAGAGAACGATTGCTCTGGTCATCTATTACAGCATAGACTGTGACAGGCCTATTGGATGCCTCAGCTGCGTGAACTCTTACTTGTACTATTTTCCCGCAGGAGCGATTTGCGTCGATACTATCACAGAGAGTCGTGCATCTACTGTCCACCTTCTGATCTCGCCGACCCTCCCCGCCATGACATGAGGGCGCTTGTGACTGCCTTTGTTCCCCACGATGCATGGCAGTACAGTGACTAGGCTTGCTGCACTTTTCACAGTTCACGGTGGCGGTGCATTTCTTGGCAATATGGTTCGCAGAGGATAGGCATCTGTAACATATCCTCTTCTCCTTCAGAAAGGCAACGCGATCGTTCCATGACTTGGCCTTGAAAGCATTGCAGGTCGCCAGGGCGTGCTGAGTTGTTCTGTGAATGGGGCAATTTGCTGGCAGCTCATGGGGCTTGTCTTCGCTCTTCTCATTCACGTCCGTTTTCCTGGCAACTGTTTGCTGATTCCTATGGTAACCTTGTTTGCGCGGCTTGACTGGCTCAGAATGAAAATTGAACGCAGGGTCGTTCAGAATTTTGCTTTGAGTACGCACGAATTCCACCAGGAAAGAGAAGGGTGGGAAAGGAACGCAGTGCTCTGTCTTGTACCTGAAGGCTTGAGTAATCCACCTTTGCTGGATGTTGTATGGAAGCTTGTTCACAACGGCATTCGCTCCTGTAGACGAGTTGTAGACTGCAAAGAGGGGAGATAATGCTGGGTTCTCGAGGGCGCTCTGTATCTCATCTAGCAGGTCGCTCAGCTCGTAGAGCTTCTTTCTGTCTCTGGGTGTAACCTGTGGAAATTGCTGCAACCTTGCTTTTAAGCATGCTTCCACGATTTCTGGAGAGCCATACCTCTCCTCTAGCCGTTCCCAAAGAAGCCGAAGCCCTCGCTCTGGGTTGGCAGCGTTGGACGCTCGAAGGCTCAAGGCGTACCTGCTGGTTTCCGGCCCAAGATATTTCACTAGAAGGTCCAGCTCCTCTTGTGGAGTTGCATCCAGGTCTGAAATGATCGCTCTGAAGCTGTTTTTCCACACTGCGAAGGACTCAGGGTTTTCGTTGAAGTGGGAGAGTCGAGACAGCATCAGTTCTTTCTTCAGCAGGAATCTGGAGAGGTCGCTCGCTTCTGCTGATGTCTTCGCTACGCCAGAGCGATTTGATTGCGGGACAAACTCTTTGGCTGGAGCCGAGATCTTCACGAAGGTGGTGATATCAGGTTGACTTTCTCCACGATCCTCGGCACCTGTTCGAACATATGCTGTATCGTTCTGTCCTGCTTCCCAGGCATGAAGGCTCCGTACGTAATTTTGAGTTCTCTTCAGCTTGGAGTTCGCCGAGATGCTTCCGCATGACTTGGCGGCGCTATCTTCCTCTGCAGCCTCCAGAAGGGTGGCTTCGGCATCAGCTGCTGCAGCTTCTTTCTCTTCAGCGAGAAGTTTCAGTTCGGCCTCACATTCCTGCCTCAAACGTTCATTCCTTGCTTTTGCGATCTCGTTCTCCTCTTCCAGAATAGCCTTCTTCTTTTGAAGCTCTAATTCCTTCCTGGCAAACGACAATTTAGCTTTAGCTGCCTCAGCCTCAGCACGTCTACGGGTGGTAGAGCTAAGGGAGGACGATGCAGTTCTCTTACTGCCCGACGATCGAGACTTCCCTGTGGTCGACATGGCTTGGTGAGTAGTCCTTACAAGTTGGGGCAACTGTAGATGACTGCTCCACCCTCAAGAAGTCTGTGTGGAAGTCAGGAGTCGTCTCTGGTCCGCGATGTCCACATCAGCAGGACTGCATCAGTCGAATAAGTTCCTCACTGGACTTTTCAGTCGGATACGTTTTTCACTGCCACCCATGTGGCAATAAGTTCTCACTGGACTGTTCAGTCGGACAAGTTCTGCACTGTCACCACGACCGTTGGTCGCAAGAAGTTTTCACCGTTGCAGTGAAAACTGCACTTACCAACCGCACCAGTCGGAGAAGTTTTCACTACCACCCATGTGGCAAGAAGTTTTCCGCCGACCGCACCAGTCGGACAAGTTCACTCAACCCTGGCACCGACCGTCAGCCGCACACGGCCACCCATGTGGCCAATAAGTTTTCACTCTTGCAGTGAAAACTGCACTTACCAACCGCACCAGTCGGAGAAGTTTTCACTACCACCCATGTGGCAAGAAGTTTTCTGCCGACCGCACCAGTCGGATAAGTTTTCACTGTTGCAGTGAAAACTGCACTTACCAACCGCACCAGTCGGAGAAGTTTTCACTACCACCCATGTGGCAAGAAGTTTTCTGCCGACCGCACCAGTCGTATAAGTTCACTCAACCCTGGCACCGACCGTTAGTCGTACACGGCCACCCATGTGGCCAATAAGTTTTCACTATTCTGCCTTTGTTCTCAGAGCGGGATGAGATTGCAGATAGTGTCACCTAACACATCATATCAAGCACGTCGGACCAACAATCTGGGGCAGATCATTTTATTCACGGACACGGCGTGGACGCTATCGTCGACTTGTATGTCGTAGTGTTGTATTGTGCGGTGAAAACTTATGTGGACTGTTGGTCGGTGGTAAGTTTTGAGGGAACGTTTTCTCTAACCGATACTACAACGGTTAGGTACGTTGGCTTTCACTAATGAAGTTACGCAGACACCTAGGTCTGAAACTTTTCTCTTTTTCTAAATTATTCTAATTTCCCTGTAGAAAGGGATCCTTTTTGTTATTATTATCTAAGTATAACTCTATTCTATCCTTTCATCTGAGAACAGGGCGCTAATCCTTGCAAGAGGCTGTTCTGTTAAAAAATACTTTTTCACGCGCGCTGACTCAGAATCTAAGGGATATATATAGGCTTTTTAGACTATATACGTCACAATAGCACAATGTGTCAAACATCATATTGTCCAATCAGAACTAAGTACAAACCATTTTCCGCCAAACTAACGACGTCATTGGCGGGAAGCACGGAGAACTACAAAATTATCTTAAAATACAAACGAACTAAGAAACATGAAAATGCTGAATATATTCCGGAGACGGAACAAGTAGGATGAATACATACGCACGCACGCTCAAACACACACGCGAGCACGTGCAAGGCGATGCGTGCCGAGGTATCAAATTAAAAGGCAACAAATGTTAAGTCCGCAAAAGAAACACACGCACACACACACACACACACACACACACACACACACACACACACACACACACGCACAACATGTAGCACACATCGTTATGTGCTGACATCGCGTCACAAGCAAGGAGGTTACACTAGCTACGTGTACTCTACCAGATTTGTAGATCAATACAGATGCATGCAGAACTATTGAACAGAGATCTGGTTCCCGCACAGATAACAGCAGAGATAATATTGCCTAAGTATTACAAGCAACCAAGAACCACTAAGTGCACTGCGTGTCCACTTTTACGACTGCCGAAGACATTGTGTATACCCATACTAGAGCTCCCGATCATTATGCGCAGGTCATCGAAATGCGACTACTCAATACACACGCGCGCACGCATGCACACACACACATGCACTCACGCACACACAGATACACACGCACACATATACACAGTCCCCAAAATTGAATATCAGTGTATTATCCATTAAAGACATTAGAGTTTTTTAACATCTAACAACACAATATTATTCGAAGACTTATTCGGAGGTAACGAAGTTCTCATATCTACTTCATCTAGCTTTATTTGTAGTAGCACAGTTTTGAGAATCAAAGTTTGAGTAGCAGTTTACCAGCCTATGACATGAGCCGCACGATCTGCATGTAGCCAGTACGTAAGCAGATAGGAAAGCATTAAATAACACACAGCTTATAGATTAACGTTTGGTACACAGTGACTGATAATACCCGTTAGAGTCAGTATAAGAAACATGAGGAAGAGATAATCAAGTCAGAAAATTACACTCAGATTTGACCGCAGGAAGAGAAAGACCCGACTATCTTCTGTTGTATCGGTTGAAGAGCTCTTTCACTTGCTCCACACTCCTTACTCCGAACAGTTTCTGACCATTCTGACCCTGCACATTCACAGCACAATTGAAAGTCCACACTTTAGCGACTCGTTCATCCTGTTTCAAGTCTCTTAGGAGGCGCTGGTTGCTGGCTGTCAAGTCTTCGGAAACGTAGACATTTGATTTCTTCTCTCGAAGCTTCTTGCGGCCTCTCAGCACGACGGACTTGTCGCTGCGTTTCACGAGGCGGCAGATGATCGGGCGGCTCTGTCCTTCCCTGGGCTTCCCAAGTCGGTGGGCTACGGAAATTTCCACTGGGCTGGTGATCTCCAGTTCTTTCTTGAAAAAGTCCTGTACCGCCTTCTCGCATTCTTCCGTCTTCTCATTTCTTTTTTCGGGCAGTCCCACGATTCTGATGTTCTCTCGTCTCTGATACTGCTCTAGATCGTCAATGGTGGTGTGCATTTCGTTCATGCGTCGTGAGAGCGAGTCAACGAGTCTGCTCCTCTCTTCGCACGTCTCCTTGGCTTTCGCTAGCTCTTGCTGAAGGCCGTCTGCTCTCCGCTCTGCATCAAACAAGCGTGCTTCGAATCTGTCGAAGCGTGCATCGATTGTCTTCAAAATTTGCCTTTCGAGGTGCTCGAATCGTGATGTAATTGACTCGATAGTCGCCTTGAGCAAGCTTTTCAGCTCGTTGATTTCAGGCAGATCGTGCGGAGCGCTTTGTACGTCTGTTCTTGTAGAGCCGTTGTCAACGTCGAAAAACAAATCTTCTTTCGACATTTTTCTTTTCTGTTGAGGCAAATTTTCCGAATCACCCGACAGATTTCTCTTGGTGGCCATTATATGAGTACTTCTGCAGCAAGTCAAAGTGGCTGGGGACGGTTTGAGCGGAGCTCAGCCTAAACACGTCCGACTCATGCAGCGGCTGAACCGGAAGTCGAGGGGAGCGAGTTTTAGTCAGTGAGTATACGTTTAGATGAGTGGATGTCACCAAGACTGTAATTATATGAAGAGACTGGACGGCACTGGGAGGGGGACTGGACGGCACGGTATGGGAAAGAGTAGCATGTGTTTACAGTGGTAGAGAGGATTTAAAAAGTGACTGACCGATCATATTTTATTTAGCTCTGTATTATTCTAACGGTGTCGATTTATCTAGTTTCTTTTCGTTTCTTGAGTTTTGCTTTAGTAGCAAGATTTTATATTACACTGAGCGTGTGTATATTATTTTACCCCCAGATGTACATGTACTAAATTTTATTGTTTTTGTAATTCTTTTTTTCTTTTGTTGAGAGGAAAGTTTGTTTTACTTTTGTTGCGGGAGGGGACTTGTAAAATAATAAGTAAAGTGGATTTCATTTAACCTGGGCTTGTGTTTTTATATATCCCCGTAACAACGCACACGTGCGTACGTGTGTGTGTGTGTGTGTGTGTGTGTGTGTGTGTGTGTGTGTGTGAGTGTGTGTGTGTGTGTGTGTGTGAGTGATGAGAGAGACAGACAGAAGAGGGACGGGAATGTGGACGGTAGATATGCTGAGCAAAAATGTTACCATTGTACGCGAGTGATAATTTCTAACACAATTTCCAAGTTTTTATTAATCAGACGAGGATTTACGGTACACTGACATGCGGGGGAGGACAGCAAGCCCAGTGCCACTTTTGAGCGAGTCTATCCACAAGGATCACGCCCGGTATTATTCTCATCTGAAAACTCGCTTCTCGCGGTTTCATGAAATGTAACAAAAATACAGGGAGAGAAGCCTCTTACCTTTCCATGCAGACACTGACGAGGGAGAGGATGGAGGAGTACAGAGCGACAACCAGGCAGAATCGGTTAGCCCTGCACATCGCTTCCCCAAGCAGCCAGCCACGTCCCAGGATGAACTGGACAATCTCTGGGATGCCCAGCACCATGATAACAAAGTCGGCCACAGCCACGTTTGCAATCAAGTAGTTCGTGAGAGACTTTCGCATTTTCTGGTCGATGAAAATCACCAGCACCACGAGAGCGTTGCCGACGATCCCGACGACGACGATGACGAAGAAGACGAGGGACAGCACTGTGGTGATGAGATCTGCCGATTCCAGATGTTGAGCCGTGTTGTTCTGTGACGCCATTGTTGTGTAGTTGTCATCAAGACTTTGAGCACTCGTGACATTCCATTCCCAAACGCTCGAGCTTTGTTTGCTCCAGTTGAATGATGCATCAGAACTCGACATAGTGGGCGGTTAGAGCAGTATAATGACGACTTCGAAATTAATCTGAGGAGTGAAAAGAACCCAAATTAGTTGGAAATAAAAGTAAAAGTATGCAGTTTGAACACTCATGAATAGGGATGGATAGATGGATGGATGGATGGATGGATGGATGGATGCATGGATGGATGGATGGATGGATGGATGGATGGATGGATGGATGGATGGATGATTGGATGGATAGATGGAGGATGGAGTTAGTTTAAGGACATATCAGTCTTGTCATGAATAGGGTACAAGTTTCAAACTTAATCAGCCTCAACTCATTTTGAAGGTTTTGACATTTGTACTTGTTTTTCATTCTGTCATGAATGCGTTGTAGCAGTCTTATCAAAAGATATTGTTTTTACAGACACGTTCCGCGTTTACTGAATGGATGATGCACAAGAGAATCTGCCATCTAGATTGTGAGGAAATCTGTCTTGTGAGGATTGTACAAGGTAATCAGAAAATGTTGAAAGAAAATCGGACATCAAAGAAAATGTTTAAGAACTGAAACGCAGTATCATCAACGCTAACATTCTCAGGCACGCCATCTGCATCGTGCGTGATGCCCGACATGATTATAGCAGATAATCTATGGGAGCCAATGGACGAAGAAAGCAGAGAACAGCCCAATCTTCTCCAGACACGTCACCACGGGAAGACGGATGGCATTCTAGTTCAATAGAGACTTCGCCTACCGGCGAAAATGTCTCTAGCATAGTTGACATCACGTAATGCAAGGATTTCGTCAAAAAAATTTAAATGAGGGTCACACAAGAGGCTTGTGGAATAGCCAATCTGCTCCCTGACATACGCCGATAAAGTAGTTCTAAGACTATTTCGTACAAAATTCATAACTTACTCTTGTTGAGACAATAAACAAGCGTTTATTCGATAAAATAAAATGTTTGTGTTGAAATGTAAACACGTTTTGACATCTAAATGATTTCTGTAAAAAGTGGAGAGAAAATAGTACCAGAACGAACTATTTTTTCCCGCAATGCTGTAATGCAAAGGGTCAAGTCTACTACGCATTCATTGCGAACTGTGCCAGAGTCACTACTGACTCGGGTTCACAGAATGGACTCATGGAGGCGCACGAGTTTTACAACGCGACACGCACGTCACAATGAAAAACATTCACAACTTCTCTCTCTCTCTCTCTCTCTCTCTCTCTCTCTCTCTCTCTCTCTCTCTCTCTCTCTCTCTCTCTCTCTCTTTCGCTCTCGTTCTCTCTCTCTTTTATTCTCGTTCTCTCTCTCTCTCTCTCTCTCTCTCTCTCTCTCTCTCTCTCTCTCTCTCTCTCTCTCTCTCTCTCCCCTCTCTCTCTCTCTCTCTCTCCCTCTCTCTCTCTCTCTCCTCTCTCTCTCTCTCTCTCTCTCTCTCTCTCTCTCTCTCTCTCTCTCTCCCCCCCCCCCCTCTCTCTCTCTCTCTCTCTCTCCCTCCCTCTTTCTCTCGCGTTTTGCCTTCGCAACCCGATCAAACCAGCTACAACTATTTTGAGAGTTTCAAATCTCTTGGGACCATGTATCACTATTCTCAGGTTAACATACATCTTTATATACAAGAAAAACAGTACTGCAAACAACGCATATTTTAAGCACACGGATCAAGAAATAATTGAACTTTTTAAAGAACAGATTTGAGTAGAAGCATTTCAAGTCACGATTTCCCTTGATATTTTCTCCAACAATCGCTGGGGGCTGGGGGTGGTGGTGGGAATGCGCTGGCATGATTCCGTCAGTAACAGACAATGCAGGCAAACGTCTTAATCTCCTCCATCCTGCGTAAACTATGGTTGCAAGAAGGAAGTAGGATCGAAATATTCTGAATTTTAGTTTAAATTCAGTTACATGTAAAGAGCGGTCGCACTTTCTCTCGGAGTGAAAGGATATTGACTTCTAAACATTTTGTTCGACAACAAAGCTTTATGTGTTTGTCCATTTGAGATTGTACCACTGCAGTATGAAACCTTTCATTAGCTGGTGTTTGCAGTGTACTGACAACAGCTACCAGAAGGACGATGGAGACACAAAGATAGCACGTTGCAAGTGAAGCTATAGCTAAAGGCACCATCGCTGCTGCAGAAGCTGACGAAAGATTTAAGAAGTGGAAAACACTTTTTATATGGGCCAACTGCCATGAGACAGAACCGAAAAGTTGCATATTGAAAAATTCATACATTGTGTATGTTGAAACATACAATACATGATACAGAAGCACAGCCATCAGTTAACAGGTTCATAGTGAATATGCCAACCCAACGAACACTTTTCTAGGAAGTGAAGGCGGCGATGTGCCTTACACAAAGCTGAGTGATTCTGCTTGCTCATTCAAATATTTTCCCTCTCAAAACCAGATTCAAAAGTCAAGTAGTTGTTGAGAAATCAAAGGTTTCCTCCTCGAAAATGCCACGAAAGGTTTCTCTGCAGAAATTACAGCGGTTGAGATGGAAATGACGTCGATATCATCATTGATCCTCATAGACGTGTATACATACTCCTTCTCCTTTCCTCAATGAAAATCCTCCTACATCACACACACACACACACACACACACACACACACACACACACACACACACACACACACACACACACACACACATCCGCCACCCCCAAATCTTCCTATTTCATCCACTTCAAAATATTTTGTATCAAGTTTTGAATCTCTCTCTCTCTGTCTCTGTCCTTCCATCTGTCCGTCCGTCCGTCCGTCCGTCATTCCATCCGTCCGTCCGTCCGTCTGTCTGTCTGTCTGTCTGTCTGTCTGTCTGTCTGTCTGTCTGTCTGTCTGTCTGTCTGTCTGTCTGTCTGTCTGTCTGTCTGTCTGTCTGTCTGTCTGTCTGTCTGTCTGTCTGTCTGTCTGTCTGTCTGTCTGTCTGTCTGTCTGTCTGTCTGTCTGTCTGTCTGTCTGTCTCTCTCTCTCTCTCTCTCTCTCTCTCTCTCTCTCTCATTGTTTCTCTCTTTTTCTATCTATGAACAGAAGATATGAGAAAGAGTTGAGTTGCATTGTCCATTTTGTGTAAACAGTTTAGAAAATGATAGACATTTTTAGATGGACTGCTCATTGTATGAAGATATCATAAAGAAATATCTCAAGGAAATGCTTGCATTCTGCGGAATACAGAAGCATTGGCTTTTTGATTAATGGCACGAAATGTATCAATGTACATATAATATGCCCTTAACAGACGGACTGAACAAAATCAATATGAAATTGTTGACTACTTTAAGCTACAAACCTGCCGAACCGTATTGTATCATGTCTGTATTCATGTGACGGGCCGCTGGCCTAAAACAATAAAAGTCTGAAGACTGAAGTCTGAAATCTGAAGGTCTGACTGTCTTACCATCTTACCTGCCTTGTCTGTCTGGTCTGTCTGGTCCGTCCGTCCGTCCGTCCGTGCGTGCGTCCGTCCGTCCGTCCGCCCGCCCGTCCGTCCGTCTGTCTGTCTGTCTGTCGGTCGGTCGGTGGGTCGGTCTCTCTCTCTCTCCCTCTCTCTCTCTCTCTCTCTCTCTCTCTCTCTCTCTCTCTCTCTCTCTCTCTCTCTCTCTCTGGCCGAGTGCTATAAAGTCTCCAAAGACTAGATAACATAAGTTTTACAACATAATTTAATTCCATATACGAAAAACAACTACTACCTTCAGAATGGTTCAAATAGATAATTGTTCTCATATGAAAAAAGGAAGTGATGATGCATGCGAGGCGACTATGCACATGGTCAGAGGATGAGGGGAAAATTTGCTCAGCACAAGCCGGCTTTCTTACTGGCCATTCAACTATTGATCATAGTTTCACGCTATACGCCACAACCCTAAAACATATATATGGTGATCATCGAAGAAAACTACATATATATGTTGCCTTCTCGGCTATGATAAAGGACTCTGATTTCATGGGTCGCTGTCAACTGTAGAAAGTACTTCAACGAGCTGGGCCATTGTCCATATTCATCGGAAAGATGAAAGCAATGTATTCAATTGTAGAGCCATGTGCTAGATGTAACAATGGCGCATTCGAGAAACACCGCGCATCAGAGAGCAGCTCCATATGTGTTATGTATAGTGACAGTGTCACAGATTATATACGTACGCAAGGCAAACACGGCATCCAGATGCTGCCCGGGATAACCGAAATATACGCACTACTTTTTGCAGACGGGGCTTTATTGTCCTCGACACCAAACGGACTTGAAAACCAGCTAGACTGCCTTGCACGTGTGTCAGAAAAGCTGGGTCTGACGGTTAACACTGAACAACAAAGGTTATAGTCTTCCGGAGAGGTGGCAGAGGGAGAGAAATGGTATTTAAGCAACTGTAGAATAGAAGTTGTTAACAACTACACATACTTTGGATTTATCTGCAGTCCTAAAACATTTTAAGTACGTCTCTTGAAAAGACTGCTACAAAAGGTAAACAGAAAAGTATACAAGTACTGAAGCTATGTGGGGCCTATGTAACAAACCCGGCGGTGGTTTGTTTCCCCATAATATGGTTTCATTCCCAAACACAACCTACATTATACTACAGCCCAGTCATCAGCCCGAGGGCTTTGATGCATGAAAGCCGACCAGAAAAGTTGGTAACTACGGCTCAGTTGCCTACTTCCAAGTTGGCAACTATCGATGTCCGGTCCCTGAGATGCATAAAAGTCGACTTGGATCCGACTTCGAAGTTGCCAACTAAACGTTGTGACGTATAGTAACTAACTAGAATGAATCCCGGGAATCCTGTCTGAGTGCGCATGTGCAAGCGTCTTTGACAGTCGTCTGCTTGTTGGCAGATAACGCATTATGTGCGAATGCAAGTCCTCGAGAAACTCATCTGCAGTATATTTCTCCATTATCGAACGAATCAAGCGGATTCGTGCGGTTGATATTCTGTCCCATATCCTTCGTTGCAGTTGCCGATCAAACACACACATGAACGCTGTCATCTTTTGTGTTGACATGATTTTACGTTCTTGCTCCAGCCTCAGCTCGCACTTTTCCCATCAAACTCGTGAAACCCTGGCGTGCATCGACACACGTTTTCTCAATTACAAAAATTAAGCAATTTAATCTGAACAGTGTTCTCATAACACAGATGCAATTTAAATGTATCGTTTTCATTGCATCAGACAATACTAGCTTTTGTACACAATGTCAACAGATGCGTCGGCGTGTAGATGCGTCGACCTGCATTTCCATTTATGAAATGTATGAGCTTTCACGACCTATTGATGCATTCAACATACAGCTTTCATAAATTATTGCTGTTCATGGATTACATTTTCTTTGGATAGGTGTCTCGTATCCCAAAATACAGCGTTTTCTGTGCGAACCGTAGAAGGTCCGCCATTTAATTATGCAAATAGTTGACAACGACGGATTTAGTCTACAATTTGCATGATGTGTCGAAATATCGTCGTCAACTACAGTCGAAATGACCGACAGTCAGGTTTCATGCATTGCAGACTGTGACGTTCAGTTGGCAACTAAAGCTTTAGTCGGCTTTCATGCATCAGAGCTATGGGGTCTAACTAGCAGAGACAGATTAGAAAAGGCACACGCGTTTACGTGTAAGAAATTCTTCGTGATGGAAGCCAGAGCCCCAAACCACTTGGTATATGGAGAACGAGGCAGGTATCCGATGTCGATCAATACCAACATCAGAGCCATAAGTATCGTCTCAGGCTGAGCAAAATGTCACCTCATTGACTACCTCGACAGGCCTATGGAATGCTTCAAAGCTCTAGCATCCCTGATGATGGAAAATGGGCATGCTGATTGAGAATTACGCTATGTGAGTCA
>JAWQFJ010010838.1:20000-57500 GCA_034096865.1 Theodoxus fluviatilis
AAACAACCAACCCAGCCAGACGTCTCGTTTTTCGGCCTGAAAAGAAGACCGACCTGAATTATTTGAGACTTCAAAAAGAATTTGATTGCCCGTTATTTTGCCCTGGAAGTTTCCCAGATGGCTGAGGGTATCATGCTGCTCTTGGGTCCAGTTCCTGGACTATGCTGAGAATTCACGCAATTTCCAGTGACGAAAAATGAAGTATTGTAATGACAGAAAATGCAAATGAATAGAGAACAGTTGCGTTTTGTGCCAGACATTGAGCAAAACTGTACGTGAAATAATAAGCGGTTCTTTGCTTCTTGACAGCTGGGGTGCTGATGCATAGCTCGAGTCAGGATTTGCTGAATGTGAGCATGACTAACATTGTGATTTCTTGCACAGATACTTAGTTTTGTTGTTGTTGTTGGCATTCAATCGATGTATTTATCCCAAGCTGGGCTTCTGTTCGGGATGTTAAACTGATGATTGACACAGCTCACAATCTTCAGAGCAAACATGAGCAATAATAGAATCAACAGCTTCTTGGAAATTAAAACCCCCCTTGATTCACGATAATTGTGCTTTGAGCTAAAATGTTTCTATGATCTATTAAATGTAAAATCAGTAATAGAAACAAAGAAAACCCATGCAATGGATCGACAGTTCTACATCTTGTGTTTGAATTTCACCCATTCAAACATTACACGAAACGTTATCGAGCGAGTCAATGGTGCATAGCCAAAACACAAAATCTTCCTTAAATTGTATTGTGCAGACATTGCCAGCAAGGGGTTAGATATGGCGAGTTCACGAAACATCTTAGAAGCTGGTGCAGTTGTACAGCACATTTTATTCCTGTGAGCAGTACTCCTCCACAAATGCCTCCGTCGACACACGCTCTCTGAATTAAAGAAAATTGTATCACCATGTACTTTCGGCGTGACGCAACGCATCTCTCAAGAGGTAATCGACGAGGGTGCAACGGTCAAAGTGTGTTAAAAGGAATGATAGAGGTACGCTAGATCCAGAACGTGCTCATATCTCATTCTCCTTACTACGAATGAATACTACCTTGGCTATCGTCACTATGACAAGCAAAAGTGGTAGCAACGGCAGCGACAACGTGACCTCGAGGCCAACAGCCAGTACGACGTCAAAGAGAAATCACGAGTCAGGAAACATCGGACGCCACTCGGGGGACTTGATATCGTCTTTGAGGTTGGGAAACCCAACCGACACATAGCACCTACACTCTTACTGACTTGAAGAACATTGGAATAGCCAAGTGAAGAATTAAGTCACCACTATGTATTTATTAGCTTCCCTTTTCTCTGACCTAATGCACCATTCACTGGGAGTAATTCAAAGTTCGCACTGAATACAGAAGGCTCGCCGAAGACTGTGGTAATGTGTTTACATCAAAAGGAAAAGGCCGTCTTTTGGTTAAATCTTTCTTCTTCTTCTTCCTCCTCCTCTTCTCCCTACTCCTCTTCTTCGTCTTTTTCTTCTTCCTCTCTTTCCTCCTCCTCTTCTTCCTCCTCCCCTTCTTCCTGTTCTCTTCTTCTTGCTCCCCTTCTTCCGGCTACCCTTCTTCCTGCTCAACTTCTTCCTGCTCCCCTTCGTCCTGCTCCCCTTTTTCCTGCTCCCCTTCTTCCTGCTCCCCTTCTTCCTGCTCCCCCTCGTCCTGCTCCCATTCATCCTTCTCCCCTTCTGCCTGCTCACCTTCACCCTTCTCCCCTTCTTTCTGCTCACCTTCATCCTTCTCCCCTGCTTCCTGCTCCCCCTTGTCCTCGTCTTCCTCGTCCTCCTCGTCCTCCTCCTCCCCCTCATCGACGTGCTCCTCCTCGGCCTTGTGCTCCTCCTCGACCTTATGCTCCTCGGGCGCCTCCTCCACATCGTGCTCCTCCTCCTCCTCCTCCTCGTGCTCCTCCTTCTCCTCCTCCTCGTGCTCCTCCTCCTCCTCCTCGTGCTCCTCCTCCTCGTGCTCCTCCTCCTCCTCCTTCTCCTCCTCCTCGTCTTCGTGCTCCTCCTCCCTCCATCTCCTCTTCCCTCCATCTCCTCCTTCCTCCATCTCCTCCTCCCTCCTCCCTCCATCTCATCCTCCTCTTGCTCCTCTTTCTCTTGCTACTCGTCTTGCTGCCCCTCCTCTTGCTGCTAGTCCTCTTGCTGCTCCTTCTCTTGCTCGTCATCATCGTCGTTGTCGTCCTCGTTGTCCTCCTCCTCTTCTTCTTCTTACCCCCTCCTCCTCCTCCTCCTCCTCCTCCTCCCCTCACATCCTCCTCCTCCTCCTCCTCCTCCTCCTCCTCCTCCTCCTCCTCCTCCCCCTCCTCTTCCTCCTCCTCCTCCCCCTTCTCTTCCTCCCCATCTGCCTCCTCCCAATTCGCCTCATCCTCCTCCTCCCTCCATCCTCCTCCTCCTCCTCTCTCCATCCTCCTCCTCCTCCTCCTCCTCCTCCTCCTCCTCCTCCTCCTCCCTCCTCCTCCTCTCCCCTCCTCCTCCTCTCCTCCTCCTCCTCTCTCCTCTCCTCCTCCTCCCTCCTCCTCCTCCTCCTCCTCCTCCTCCACCTCCTCCTTCTCCTCCTGCTCCTCTCCCCATCCTCCTCGTCCTCGTCCTTCTCGTCTTTGTTCTCCCTCTCCCCATCCTCCTCGTCCTCCTCCCTTCCTCCATCCTCATGCATCTCCTCCTCCTCCACCATCTCCTCCTCCTCCTCCTCCTCTACCTCCTTCTCCTCCTCCTCGTCCTTACCTCCTCCTCCTCCTCCCCCTCCTCCTCCTCCTCCTTTCCCACCTCCTCCTCCCCCTCCCCCTTCTCGTCCTCCCTCTCGTCCTCCTCATCGTCATCGTTTTCATCCTGCTGTTCAGCCTCCTACTGCTGCTCCACCTCCTACTGCTCCTCATCCTCCACTATCTCCTCCTTTTCCTCTCCATCCTCCTATTTCTCCTCCTCGTCCTGATTTTTCCGCTTCTCCTCCTCTTCCCCGTCCTTTTTCTTGTCCTCCTCCTCCTCCTCCTTCTGCCGTTTTTCCTCCTCCTCCTGCCGATTCTCCTCCTCTTCTTCCTCCTCCTCTTCCTCCTCCTCCCCCTTCCTCCTCCTCCTCTTCCTCCTCGTCTTCGTTCTTTTCTTTTTCGTCTTCGCTCTCGTTCTCTCCCTCCCTCTTCCCCTCGTCTTCTTCCTCTTCTCTCCTCACATCCTCCCTGTTCCCCACCCTCCTCCTCCCCCTCTTCCTCCCCCTCTCCAGCCTCGTCCCCAATTCCTCTTCCTCCCACTTCTCCTCCTCCCATTTTCCATCCCGTTTTCATCCCGCTCCAATTTCTCCTCCTCCCATTTCTACTCCTCCACATTCCTCCCATTCCTCCTCCAATTCCTTCTCCCTTTCCTCACAATTCCTCCTCCTGCAAATTCCTCTCCTCCTCTCACTCCCCCTCCTCCTCCCTCTCACTCCCCCTCCTTCATCCCTCCCCACTCCCCCTCCGTTCCTCCTCCTTCTCCTCCCCCCTCCTTCTCCTCCCCCCCCCCCCCCCTCCCCTCTTCCTCCGCCCTACTACTCCTATTCGTCTTTGTCCTCGTCCTCCTCTTCACCGTTGTCCTGCTCGTCTTTATTTTCGTCGTCCTCTTCGTCCTCTTCGTCCTCCATCTCCTACTTCATTTCTATTGCGGATGAGGTTGCTGCAGAAGAGTATCTTATCATTTTCATCTTATAGTCAAGCAAAGGTAAGACGCCGATATGAAGCACACTGTCTTTGCTAATGCAAGGAAGGTTATCAGAAAATAGGCAGGCAAAACCCAGGTTTTCATTCTTTAAAGAAAAGAAAAGAAGAAAGAGCAGAAAATGCTGATTAAAGAGGAAGACGATGTGACAGAAACGTCGTTTCGTCTGTTCGAGCGTATTCCAAGTTTTTATGGCTCCCCACTCTATTCAGGGCTGCACTTTTGTCGGGAACTATTAGCACGAGTCACACACACTCTCTCTCTTTCTTAGAATCGCACTTTATTTGCGGAGTGCTGGTATTATCATTGGGGTCACGTGCACTTCCCCGCAACTTCCAAATGCATCCCACACACTTTCAGTTTTATTGGTATTAATGAGAAGGCAGTTGAAAGCTAGATGAATGTTGGATAATGAAAATCGACCAGTCTTCATGCCCAAAGATAAAACGCCTTTGTTCCCCTTTTCATTGTTGGTTGTCACACCGTTCCGAGCAAGATAAAGGTATTAAGGACGCGAGATCATGATGTTTAATTTCATAACAGTTATCCCCTGGGGTTTGGGTTGACTAAGATAAGATCCACAGCGTCTTCCTACGCGATTCACACGGTACAGATGACTGGATGATAGTTCCAACAACACAATTGCTCTGAGTAGTCAATAGCCTGTTAGAGCCAACGCAGAATGAAAGGCAGTTAAGCCTCAATGATCCATCCGTCCATTCATCCGTCCATTCATCCATCCATTTATTCATCCATCCATCCATCCATTCATCCATCCATCCATCCATCCTTCCATCTTCCATCCATCCATCCTTCCATCTTCCATCCATCCACCCACCCAACCATCGATTCATCCATCCATCCATCAATCCATCCAACCATCCATTATCCATCCATCAATTCATCCATCCATCCCTCAATTCATCCATCCATTCATCAATTCATCCATCCATCCAGTCAGTTATCTATCCGCCGATCAGCCATCCACCTATTCATCCAACCACTTACGTATCAATTCATTCATAGACCCACTGCTGTACTTTGTACGTCCCTTGTGCTGATGTGCAGCTGAAACTCCTGACTTTCACGAGACAGCAACTTTATTCTTTTCTGTCATCTTCACAGAAATGTTCAATGGTGGAGGAAAAATATCGATCCTCCCAGGTATTTGGGGAAAGTGTACTCGGCCAATCTGACAATTAACTGTCAAGTGCATCTTTTCGCACGGTACGAGGGAAGTGAATACTTTTAACCAGTCAAGTTTGGTCGTCCCACGCGACACTGTTTACATTCGAGTTGCCAACCACAGATCAGGTTTCTGAGCTAGTTTCTTTGTAGTGAACGGAATGAGGTTTCTGTATCACTAAAATCTTATTGGGCGCGAATCCCATTGCTTAATTGGGCACTTGAGCGTTTCCAGAGTTGCGTCTGCCATTTTTCTCTGCCTCAAGTGCTATGTCAATGCAATTTTCCATGGCTCCGACACCATTGCCAGGCACTCTGGAACGTATCAGAGTCTCACATCTGCCTACATATTTTCCGTGTGAGTCCTCCTGCATCACTCTTCTTTTTTTTGTGCCAACGAAATGATTGGTACCCATTTATTCTATGAACCTCTCGATGGTGCAACTCAAAACAGGACCCACTTTGGATTCGTGGGGTAAAGCAAATGCTCCCTTTCATTTGCCTCTTTATCAAGATCCCCACTAAAATAGCCATTAATACTATGTCATATAATACAACTGCTGCACTCATGCCCTTTGAAGCACCCACATTCTCTCACAAACTGTCTTGCGGCCTGCATACTCCCCAAACCACTGGCGCTTCCAGCAGTGGTTGTATTGGTGGTAGTGGTGGTAGGAAGGAGACTGTTGACCCTTACTGATGAAGTTGTGATGATGTGGAAGATAAGAAAAGCAATCATGCCTAAATCAGTCAAGAAACCTTGAAAGGAACGGCAGATAACAGGGGCAAAACTCTCCATGATTGTTCATGACATCCTTACACGGCAAGCGCCAGCTGTCCACATTAGCAACAAGAGCGTCGGCAACGAGAACGACTGCTGCTTTTGTAATATGGTGTCGACAATTCCGCAAACTTCCATACATTTTTGTGATCTCTATAGTTCATCACAACGAAGTCTGTGGCTACTGAGGCTCAAGGCTTCAGTGGAAGCTTGGGTGCTGTTCAGGTTCAGACTGGATGAGAGGCAAAACGCTTTTCAATGTGAACACAGCGCTCTGGGCTGCCTTTGGAGAGAGAGGTAATGTTCGCTCCAGCTAAAATTACTGCGGATGTTTACGTGATGAGACAAGCACTTAAAGCCCTTGTCCATGTGTGCACAAAGTTACGTCAACGTCACGCAAGGCTCTACCTTTCCCTGTTGTGAGGTGCCGTTACAAAATACTCACGCCCGGAAGAGATTAGGCACAACGAGATTTTTGTCCGTACGAGTCTAAGTCAATTGATTTATCTTATCAAAGCACTCCGCCCTTTCTTGTTACAATTAATCATATTTTCCGTTTTGGCTTCACAGATGTCATGTGTCAGGCGATATTATTTTCAAAATTATGGCCGCAATTATCTGAGCTTTCCGAGACAAAAGAAGAAAAAATGGGTTTAGGTAATTATAATAATTCAGTCTTCCAATTGCAAGCAACCCTTGACTTTCACATGATAATTCTCTGATTCAGAGAATCCATTCTGCAATAACAGCAAAGTAAATGCCTCAGACCAGAACTGGGAGGAAATGCTGTTTTTGCAAAGGACACACTTTCGTGGTAAAGTTCTTGTTACAGAGTTCTGCCAGCGACAGCTGAGAATTGCATGCTAAGGCACATGGACAGTGGGAGGCACTCTTTTTGTGTCGGTTCCGCTCTCTCCTGATGAATGTCTGCGCTCCTTTTTTCCCCTTATGATGTAATCACAGGAGTCATTTTATGTCCATTTTTATCAGGTGCACTTCTAAAGTAATATCTGCTCAGTAAAAGTTCCAACTCATCTGCTTCCATTTGCTGCGCACACACAAATCTTCTTGCGGAGGGAATTTGTCCATTAACCCAGTAACCTCTCTGCATGAACGTCAGCACTCCTAGCGAATAACTCAAATCATGCGATGTGTGGCGTCGCTCCTCGTCACAGGCAGGATATAACTGAAACATTTTGCTGCCTGAAAAATGTGTCCACGAAATCAAAAGGTTCAGTGCGAGTTCTTATTAACGTCTCACGCAGAGTTTCAACTTACTATAAAACGGTTATGTGCAAACGATACGAACGCAAAGCATGACTCGTGATTAGTAATGCGCTGAGATTCCGCAAATCTGAATATTAATGTGCAAATGTAGTTAAACTCTCACGCTCACTGCTGTGTGAGATACACAGAAACATGCATACTTGGTAAGATCCCAAACTTTCATATAAATACGTAAAGGGATGTGAAGAATCGCTGTTTCGAGTACATGCTGAACTAAGAAAGAACTGTTCATGCTTGGCTCAGTGTGCTCAAAACTTGAACAATGTCAAACGATTGGTTTTACCGTTGCTAGGACGTTCCTGTTAAGTCCGATGGTTTACCTAGGTCGGATATCATGAGTTGCCAACGTCTCCTTTACAACACCGTGTAGATATATAAGGGGGTTCTCCTAGCAGGCACCAGGAACATAGAAAAATCGAAACCCAGGAGTCCTTCCAAAAGACCATTATGCGTGAACTTGTCGAATCACAGCAATACGACCAAATCACAGTGATACCATAACTGCACTTCACTCTTGGGGCTTAATCACGTGAGAACACGATCGCTTTTATCGCATTCTCATCTGTCTTTATGCTCTAATGTCATCGAGGTCCTTCGCTCTGCGAAGATGACGTCAGTGGCGTCTCATGTGTGTCCTCAGGCCAAACTCCGATGCGCAGGGACGTTCACACACGGGGCAGGCCGCTGCAGCGGGAGTAAGGTCAAGCTCTTACACACACACACACACACACACACACACACACACACACACACACACACACACACACACACACACACACACTCACTCTAATCCCCCACTTACACGATTATATATGTTTTGCAGCACCCATAAAACTTATAGAACCGCGTCGGTTGTATGGAAGCAATATGACGCGACGTCACGTGACACTTCAAAGGCAGCACCGGTCTGACTGTATGACGTAACTAGGCAAGGGCCCTGTCGAGGGGATTTGCATCATAGATGAAATCTTCCACGATGCTCCAGCATTTTCCAGCACATCGCAGAACATGAAATGGGTCATCCATAAGTTTTTCAACCATAACAACGTCGGTGGTTTCAGTTGAAGGAATGGAGAGAAAACATTTGGTGGATGAGTCCAAGACAACTAGAAAAATGCCAAAGAAAATAGTAAAGTGCCAGATATCGGTAGGGATTTCTTTAACGATTGCCTCCGAATAATAATGCTTTGCTTTATGATCATGAGTTATTTCGAGTTTGCTCTTTATTCACAATTTCGCTTGATGGAAAATTTGATTTTTAAGTTTGCGCTTAAACCTATAAAACACTTCGATTCTCTTCGGTGGGTAAAATCTGTGTCAACCGCATCCAAGAACGCTGGCTGTTGTTATCAGCACAGAAATATGAAAGCGATTGACCACAAGGCAAGTGCTAAATGAAATACACACCAAAATAAAAACCGCGGAAGAAGAAAGAAAGAAGAAAAACCGGTGACAAATTCCTGTTTCCAAGCTCTAAGTATGCGTCTCCATTTGGGTCAGGCGACACTTCTGCTGGCCTCTGGTGAGTCCTCACAGCCGTAATGGCGACTGCAGCGCCGCGCTTCCTATGCTTCAAGGTGGAGTCAGCAAGCTGAAACTGGCACCCAGAACCCTTTAGGTCGTTCCGAAGACGTGACACGGTAGTTCAGCGAGGCAATCTGTTACCGGAATTGCTGGACCTCCAGGCGGGTTGTCCGTCCCGTATTGAATAATTGGCATTGATGTTTCCTCGAAACTGTTACTGGTCGCCCTTACAGCAGCACGTGGCTTGCAAATGGGTCTTTGAGGAGACTGACAAGAAATTCTAAAGGGGCTGTACATAGGTTATATGTTAGGGGTGCTGTCTCCTAGGGTTGCTGTTAGGAAAAGTGTGATACTATGTAAATTGTTCACACGGGAATAGTGTTGTCGTAAGAATATCCCTTGGTGAGTTAATATTTGAAGCTAAAGGACGCATGAAATATTCTCCAGTAGGACACTAGGTGAAGTAACTCCCCAAGGAGGAACATTGAAACATTTTATTTCGGTGGTTCTGAAAGGACGCACAGACGAGAAAGATTGAGCACATGTCGGCTGGATGAGAAGACATCAGTGGCCGATATCACTAGTTTCGTCAGTTTTTCGCTAGGGATTTTTTCTTTAGGTCAAACGTGACATCGGATGAGTTTCTATGCTATTTGTGTACCGGTCTGAAAAAACCCCAGTGGGAAGTCGCTCGAGGCAATTTTGACCAAACAGACCAAGTAGGTGCACCGAGTCTACCTGGTCAAGCATGAGTTCTGCACGTTTCAAAGTGATCTGGTATGTCGTCTGTGATATTTCAAAGTGAAAATGTATTTGCACGTTAAACCATGTTTTTTCTGTTGTTTTCCAAATCGACTTGCCCCCCCCCCCCTCCCCCCCCCAAATTATGTTGATTTGTCTGTCGATCAAGGCGTTGACATCAAGGAGGATCTTATCTCATCACAACTCTGTAACCCTGTCTCGATGGGCGTCATTGGAAAGCTCTCTTCAAGAGTCAACATTCTAATCTGACTGCGCATGAACGTTTAGAAAGAAGTTGTGGTGCGCAGACGTGTTATTCTGGAACATCATGCTTCGTCAGCTGCTGCTCCCACGTTTGTCAATACTGTTTATTTCGGACTTGAGATTTTTCGATCTGTGGATTTGTTGAGTTTTGCGACAATAAAGTGTCATAACTTTGGTTCTACACAAGGGGTTTGCATGAAACAAACTTTTCTGAGCTTAGTTAGAAGAGTAAAATATGATACGATTGCAAAATTGAAAATGAAATTTTTGACTGTTTGAACGGGTTTCCCAGGCTGCCACACGTCTTATGGCGTTTCTGTCCAGTCCATGCACCCACGTATGCCTTTCTGAGGCGTTTCCAAACTAAAGTAGAACAGAAAAGGTAAGAACATTTGTTTCCTGATCTGTAGCAATCTTTTGTTTTTTCTTTTTAATCCACTTTATATTTAATAGGGAGCGTATCAGATGTAGGAAATTCAAGCGACTTAACATTCAACACTCTCACACATCGCGTCTGATACATACAGATGCTTTGACTTAATGTTTTCTTTCAAAATCGATGTGCAACTCCTAGTTTTGAAAACAAATAATTCTACATTCATACTGTGGCATCCATTCGCCCATGGGTCTCTTGACTGCTTAGAGAGTGGGAGACGCTATTTCCTGCCGTCAGTCTCGATAATGGCAACGCATGAAAACTTTATGAGAGAGCTTTTTTGTCGTGTTTGTCAGTAATGGTGCAAACACAGGTCCTCATCACGAAGAAAAACGTAAGCGCGGAGGAGGAAGGAAAGTAGGTGGTTGGGGAGGGCTCGAGAAGTCCCAGCGCGATCTCCAATACGATGGCGGCTGTGACGATGTCGGTGTGGGATGCGGTCTTGCGAGCTGCTACAGTGCAAAGGACGCGGTAGAGAACAAGTGCGGGAGTGCACAAGCAGGGTAATCCACAAAGCCTCGTAGGATTCCAGTAAGCAACACAATTTTCAGTCAAAACAGCTTCACACAGCCGGTAATGCGAAAAAGAGACGCCAATCACGTCATATACCTTGAAGTGGAGGGATTTGTATTTGAAAACATCCATTAGCATGTATTCGCGCGCCGATGTGTGCGACTGCAGGCATACTTTTTTTTCAAACAGGTGCATGTACATCAGTACATACCTGCATCCGTGTGTGTATGCGCGCGCTTGTGTGTGTGTATGTGTGTGTGAGTGTGTGTGTGTGTGTATGTCTGTGTGTGTGTGTGTGTGTGTGAGAGAGAGAGAGAGAGAGAGAGAGAGAGAGAGAGAGAGAGGACAGACAAACAGACAGGCAGAGAGAGAGAGAGAGAGAAAGAGAGAGAGAGAGAGGAGGCTTGTTCAGGAGGCGCAGCGCTGTGAAGCGCTGCACAGCGCTGCACGTGTTTCACTCTTGAACAGCAAAGTTGGGGCGTGATTCACTCAGCGCTGTGCATCACAGATCCGAGGTGATTCACACGATTTTCAAATTGGCGTCTTCGATTCCACACTGGCCGTCGATGCGTAAATTAACCCTCAGAAACATCATTTTGGGACTGGAACGGGCTTTATTTGCCCCAAGCGCTCTGTATGCGCGAGTAATGGCAAGTAAGGATGACACAATAGTGGACTTTATTCATGCAGAATACATTTAAACGTGCATAAACGATGTCTGTGGCAAAGAAAACACTTTCTTAGTGTCTAGCAACACAACATGGGGCGCAGAAGATTTATCTCCCCTTTAACAAGTGAAGTGCTGCACTAAATGTGTAGGTGTTCAGGAGAGGCAAAGAGCGCTCAATTGCCAACATGAAGCGCTCACGCAGCGCTTTGTACTCCTGAACAAGCCTCCAGAGACAGAGAGAGACAGAGAGAGACAGACACAGAGAGAGACAGAGGCAGAGATATAGAGAGAGAGATAGAGACAGAAAGAGAGAGAGAGAAGAGAGAGACAGAGAAGAGAGAGAGACAGGGACAGATGGATGGATGGATGGTGTTTTACGGCCTATCAGCCTTTGTAGGTTATATAAGGCCATTGAGCACGAAAATCACATGAACAGTATAGAGTAAACACAAATAAAGTCACGGTGTCCCTAGTTATTTGCCTCTTACGAATCGCGTAGGGAGACGCGGTGGGTCAATTCTTACCCCAAACCCACAGGGGGAGACAGGGAAAGGGAAAGAGAAAGACAGAGAGAAGAGAGAGAGAGAGAGAGAGAGAGAGAGAGAGAGAGAGAGAGAGAGAGAAAGAGAGAGAGAGATAGAGAGAGAGAGAGGAGGGGGGGGGAGAATGCAATAGTAGATGATGATGAGCCGATGGAACACAAGGGGATTATGTTAATCTCCTTTTTTGGGTTAGGAATGTTAAAGTAAGAACATAATTCGCGTCAATGGATAATTCGTTGCTGCAGACAAGATTTTTCTCAAACAGAAAGTTAAAGAAATGACGCATCTACTTAACAGAGCAGCAGAACCATCTGTAACCTGAATGCGTGTCAGGAATAGGAACTATCTGCAATTTACCACTGATGAGGGGGAAATGACATCGGGTAGCGACTTTACATTCACAGATGGACCTCTGTCCATTACATGTATTGGCTACATTTTGCTATCCGATCGTTAACCCTTTCTGATCAATCTCAAGAGATGCATGCTTTGCCCACTCAACTACTTACCATCATTACTTCTCGTCCAAGAACTTACATTTTGCTACTATCCTATCCGGCTTTTCACCAGGGAAAAAAGAGGAAACAGTTCTGCAGTCCGCTTTTGCAGTCCTTACTTGATCAAGTTGCATTATACAGGAGTACGTGCGTAGATTCGCTACTTATCACTAGCACAGCGTAAATATCACATCATTGTCTGCACCCTCTTGGACTCGATAACGAGCCATCATCACCATCTTCTTCATGACGACAAAAAGTGTCCGAGATGACATAGCTTCCATGAGCTTACGTACAGTGCGATGTTCCATGGATACATTTGCAATATAAATCTTGTCTGAGTTGACGATACACTTTGAAATATGTGTCCCAGATACAAAGGTTCCCCTGATACAAATTGCCATACACGAGGACGCATGCATCCCTACTGTCCAAATGTAATGGGAAAATATTATTTCCATGCCAAAGCATGTGACGGACATCGACTGTCTTTACATGTCTTCAAACATGTGACAAACGGCGTCAAGCAAGGCTGCGTTCTCGTCCCGACTCTGTTCAGCATGGTATTCTCAGCCATGCTAAGAGATGCTTTCCGTGACTGCAAAGAAGGAATCCACATCAAGTAGGGCACTGACCTCAGACGCCTGCAGGTTGTTACAAAGGTTAAAGAGACCGTCATCAGAGACTTCGTGTTTGCTGATGAATGCGCACTCACCGCTAGCACAGACCAGGAGATGCAGCGCGAAATGGACTGCTTCTCACAAGTCTGTGACAACTTCGGACATACCATCAGCACCAAAAAGATCGAAGTCGTGTATCAGCTTGCCCCAGGAAAGAGATAACAGGAGCCGCGCATCACGGTGAAGGGACAGAACCTCCAGGCAGTCGACAACTTCACCTACCTGGGCAGCACACTATCTCGCGCAGTAAATGTAGACGCTGCCGTCAACAACAGGATCGCCAAAGTAAGCGCCGCCTTTGGAAGACTCCGTTGGAGGGTATGGGAGCGGAGAGGACTCTGCCTTACTACCGAGCTGAAAGTCTACTGAACAGTAATCCTTACCACCCCCCTTTACGCCAGCGAGACCTGGACTGTCTACATCAGACATGCCAAACAGCTCAACCACTTCCACCTGAGTTGTCTCCGCAGACTTCTTCATATCAGGTGGCAGGAAAAAGTCCCCGATACAGAAGTCCTGGAACGAGCAGGCCTCTGCCGTGTCTACACCCTCCTGCAGAAAGCCCAAGCCAGATGGGCTGGACATGTGATTACAATGCCAGACAGAGACATGCCTAGACAGCTGCTGTACGGAGAACTTCTAGCCGGGCGCACAGACCACCATTTTCCCACGGCTCCCTTGCAAAATACTCATTTTGAGGATTACTGACACACATACAAAGAACGTGTTACTAAACAACATTATCATTTTCACAAAATAATATGCAGAATACATCAATATAATTCAATTCGAGATTTGGGTCAAGGTCCAATCCAGTCGAAAGTCGGGCCACAGGGCTATACGATACTACGCATGTTCTCATGTAACTGTGTGGTTCGGGCAGACTACTCCCGCGAGTGACGTGCATGCAGTCAATCTACTCTCCGGACAAATTAGTGAGCGGAGTGTTCGCCTCATGAAGAATCGCCTTAAGCAGGAGAAGAGCCGGGAGGATGAAAAGAGATGTTTCTTTATGGCCTCGAAGCCGGGAGGAACATGAGTGAGGGGAAAATATCCTGGAATTAGAACCGTCTCAGATCTCCCGCCGTAGAGAAGACAATACTGTTGGTGATCTAATGGTATCTACCAGGGAGAGATTCATCCGTATGACTTATCCCAGCTTGTGTTCTCAGCTCAAAGACAACTTCCTTACCATCTTGTACAATACTGGTGTGATCTCTACGCCACGACAATAAGTCAAACAAGAACTAGTTCGGCTCACAAAACCTGAGCTGATCAAGAATGAATCATCCGCGCTGTGTGAGTTTCGTAAGTGTATGTCCGTTTTTCGAAATATGTCCAATGAGTTCATACGTAGGATTGATTGATATTTTTAATAAGGGGGAAAATACATCTGAACTACATGTTGCCGAACACAAAATATGCGACCTTCCACTACCAAATGAGACGGGCGCAATCTCACCTCGTTTCGAGCTATCGGTCCAATAGAGTGAGAAGGGTTAGGTATGTCAGCATTGAGATTCTGGTAGATTTTGGTACATTCATTACACAACTTCGTTTTTTCTGAGATTTCCATCGGCAGCAGTCCTCCTGGTAAGTCAAGCCGATATTCAGATACCACATTAAAAAGCAGCCATCATGATGACAAAACTGCATTTCATTAAACACATTGCCTAAACTTTTAAATCCAATTGCTCGAAACGTTATACCAGCGGGTGCCAGCATTGAGTAGCTCATAAGTTTGCCCCCCCCCCCCCCCTTTTTTCCTTCCTTTTTCTAGTTTTTTACGTCGTTGGAAAGAAAAGTGTCTCTATGATACGACCAAATACATAGCTCCGAAATAACCAAAAGTGAACATCCGTCTCCTTTCGTGATGGAAAATCACATAGACGTAATAAAGATAAGAACTTATCAAACTCTGATGATGTGTACATAATAAACAACAAACAGTGAGTCAACATGTTAAATACTTCGTAGTAAACACGACAGAAAGTTGAATAAGCTCCTTTTAGACCGATACTTTTTCATCTCTTGTTTGTGCACGTCATTGACTTTGAACCAACGCTCACACAGTCACACTCCAGGATACACGTACCCTCAAAATAACGAACACTCATCATTGAGTCACTGCTGACTTTACTTAACGCAGTTTTCACCTCAGTTGTTCAACTTACCTTACTGTTATATAAACGATAGACAGATATACTATCTTGATATTTTCATACATGCTCAATGCATATCACTCTTGCCTTTCCTTAGACAATGATTCTTTTTCAAACGTTTGAATGATATTTCTGGCCTCATGTCTATGTTTTGCAAGTTTCCGACATCGCAGTGGTACAGCTGAAGGCGTGTCTGTTGCTTTAGCTATGGCACTGCCATTACTACTACTACCACTTCTACCGCTGCGGCCACCACAGCTGTCGTTGCTTTGATCACGCTCTTCATAAAGACCCAGCAGTGAGAATCCATCCTAATGAGCGTTCAACTCGCCCACTCTTTATCATGTTCCCTCGAGACAATTTGCACATCTGAAGATATTCAATCATGTATAATCTATCTACCGTAAAGATATCTTTGGCTTTCACTCGGGTTCATTGGAACAAAGGGATCCACAACATTACTGTGTCTGGTCATGAACAACTATTTTGTGAACAAAAACATACTTGTTAACCGATTTATTGTACTGCCTGATTAAAGCCACATACAGACATGATCACATATGCCTTCCTTTTGCAGACATCATTTAAAAGTATTGGTTCGCTTCGGTTGTGTTACGTATCTTAAAATGGGTTTGAGTGCCAACAGTGTGTGTATTTGACTCCAAAATAGGACACTCTCCCTGTTTAAAAACAGACGCCAGTGTGACGCGAAATTTAAAGTTGGAGTCTTATGAGTGACGTCATTTGCGTTTGAGAGAAAGGCTGAGTCGAAAGGGACAAGTCAGAAGAATTAGTGCAATTCTTCTTGGCCCGTCACTATTTCCTCCTATCCAAGCCCCAGAGACTGGAAGGGAAATCTCCCTCTCTCTCCTGCTGCCCCAGGTGTGGATGCACCACGCAGGGCTGCAAGACTGAACTGCTGATGGCTTCTCCCCGACCAAGTCAACGGAGGAGACAGCCCAGCGCACGGAGAACCAGCGAAGGCCACGACTGACAAGAAGTCTCAAGGGATCTCCGTGATTGCCTCACCGACCTCTGTCAGGATAAAGTTCTACGGCCAGACCACTCGAGCGTGCACCGCACGGGCCCTGACAAGCACCAATTTCAAAGTTCATCAGTCAACCTCCTCGACCATATTGGACTCCCAGAAACCATTCTTCCCCTTGAATGGACGTTTCTCCCCCTCTGCAGAGTAACATAACTCTTAAGGCATGTGTGCTGACTGCCACCTGTAGCTCAGATATCTTGAGTAAATGAATTAATGTGGTTTTATACACATAATAATAATGCACATTTCTCTGTTATCATAATTACATGTTTATTCATAATTAATTTCCTGACTCTGTGGAAACCGTCTGTGCCACCCTGCATGATGATGTGGAACGAATGGTGTTTGCATGTTGGGTGACAGGCTACAGCTGGTTTAACCCCTGGACAACAGTGAGCCAGTAGCCGTCACGTAACAGTTGCCTGTAGAAAATATTGGGTCTTAGAACAAATGCACAATGGGAAACTTCAGTGAGAGTTTGAGATACTCAGACCCAACATATCCCTGTAGTTTTTCCTACTTAGCGGCGCTGTGCAAAGCTCAGCTCGGTTTTAACTGCTGATTACACTATCAAGAGAGGCATGAGATCATTAAATGTGATGGACGGTTTCCATCAAGGATAATTTAGACTACCTAAATACTCGCAGTTTCATAAATTTTTCTATTCTGTGCATTATAATTCTGTAAGCATTCATTGACATTAAACCTTTCTTTCTGCCAGACATGTTGCCGCGTTCGTGTCCGTTAAATTTACTTGATTCAAGCCCTGCTGCACTGAAACACACATTTCTGTTAGATATTTTATTTCTTCCTGTTGCACAGGGGTTCGATGCAAGATGTTTATGCAGTGGCCGTCGTCGTCATATGTCGCCGCCTCCGGTCTAAGCGCCACACTACGCCCGTCAGGTCTCTCTCAGCTCCCTCACTCCTCTCCCATTTGGCCTGGCCTCGAAACCGATCTGAGTCGCGTTGGAAGGCTGACTGTCTGGAGCTGCTCACACAGCTCTTTACATACGTTTTCTGGTTTTATGAAACCATACAAGTGTTGACGACTGTTGATTGTGGCCGAGCCCTGGGTTGGGCCCAGGATGGTGTTTCTCAAAGAGAAGTTGCCAGACGGTTGAGAGTGCGGCGCTGAATGACGGAAAGACTCGTGTTATTTCAGCGATATTCTTGAATAAAACAACTATTATTTTCTGCTTAAAGATGCCAATAACACACCTGTACCTCCATTTAGCCATACATATCCGAATCCGAGCTAACATTCAAATACGTCCGACTGCAGATGGCGCCGCCTAACGCATGATTGTATTTAGCTATAAATAGCCTTTAGCCTCAACGTGAATTTTGTTGGCATTCCAGCATCATTTCACACTGTCCATAGTTTGTTGAGGTTTGTAAAGTGAAACGTTGTAATTTGGTTACAAAATTGCGACATACAACTTTCCCCTCCCATCATCATACGCGCTTTTATATCAAGACGTAGCGTATTGTCGACTGTGAAATATTGTGAGCTAAAGCGTGTCTGCTCATCACATACTTTGTTCTCTAGTTCCTTTTAAACACACAGACGTCCATCTAGTGTAGCAGTGAACACCTTGCATGTGCCACACGATAAAGGAGTGCCTCTATAATTATTCGAGTTCAGTGTGTCTCCATATTTAAGAATAGAGAAAATCACTAGGCGCAAAAAAGAATCGAGGAAATCTTCCGAGCCACATAACACTTTGAAAACGTTTGTTTGGATGGCTTTATATTTCACCGGCAATCGTGATAAATTCCTCCAATATGCCAACAAGGCTGTTGCCCTCTCTGACTAAAGTGTTAATTGCACTCCTTATTACATCTGAGCTTATCTGAGAGTCATGTGCTCAATTTTTAATGTCGTAAATACCTTAAAATCCTCTCTACTTTGTAATTTGACCTGAATAGATTTCAATATGTTGTTTTCAGTAGTTGATGTCAATATTATATTCAGTTAATTTACACTACATCGGAACGTTTTTGTGATAACAATACGGAATGGTCATGAATCTCTTGTGTTGTTTACACGAGTTAAAAATATTCTACATAGTGACTCTTTTCTTTTCCCTAAGAAGATTTTTATAGTAGCTTCTGGATGCAAATACACGAGTCTGCGTACATCTCGCTTTTTTCTTCTGCACGAACGTTTTATAGCCACACTATTTTGCTTTCTGCATTCCTGGACTGACAAAGGAAATTACATTTTCATTGAAGTTTTTCCTCCTACTATCACCTCGACCGTCATACATTCCGCGCACTCAATGCTAGTGAACACTTAGTAACCGCCTATTCAACCGCTGTGCTCATTGCCCGGGTATAACTGGTTGCTGAAATCTAAGCTCTAATCTCCTTTCGGAATGACTCCGTGTTACTCGGATCCAGTCATTACTTTTGTTTAGGACAGCAACTTGTGCTCGATATTTGGAGACAGCATTGGGGTACTTAACAAAAGTTCGAGAAGCATTTGATCTGATTCAACTTGAACGTCATCAAAGAAATATGTTTAATAAAGGTGGCTATCAGCCATCAGACAATAATCGTAACAGTTTCCATGAGGGATATGAAGGTAAATTTCTCTTACTCTTCCATGCCTCCGTCAAGTAAATGGGCCAATGGCCTGCATGATAAACTGATTGGTCGTTTTTGTTTGTTGTTGTTTTCATCGAGTATTGCTACATAATGGACTTTGCACATGCTTCTTAGAAGTCTATCAACGTTATTGACGTGTAACATGCAGATCGTCTGGTTTTCAAGTTTGCACAAGCGCAAACTGTCCCTGATGCTCTCTCAATGTCTCTATTCTCCTCTTTCTGTGCACGTAACTCCCAGTTTCCGATCCTTGCATTCATAACCCCGCACATGATAATTACCGCCAGTGGATAAGTTTATGGGAAATGAAGAATGAAGTCTTCTATGGTGAATAAGTTAGAAGAGGTATCTCTGTCGGTGTGGAGGGGAGAATTAAAACGGAGGAATGTAAATACGTATAATGATGATATCCTAAATAACAGAACTGTGAACTCTAAATGATATGACATTATCACATTGATAACATTCTCTTCACGAAGCGAACCTGTGTCTTATTAATCAAGACCACGATTCCATCGGAACACCCTCCTTGTGCGGACAGTGTTACCACCAGGGGATGCATTATCACGTAGTTGTTCAAGAAAGCGCTGTAGTCAAATTCATCAATACTAAAGGCCTCAAATAAACAACTAATGTCAACGTGATCAATATGCTGAAGAAAACCTTGATTGGAAAGCTCTGTGGGCAGATCGTCAACACTCCAGCTTACAATATTAGCGTCATCTCTCATTCAAAGACCATTAAAAGCACACTGAAATGGACTTCGGTCGAACCGTCACGACTCTAAATGGTCATGTTTATTAATAACCCCGCTGCGTTCTCGCATGGCTCGGCCTCCCTTGACATATCTAAGGCGCGTTCGCCGAGGTGGGGTTCTGGATTTCATTGCGTCGTGTCCTTGCACGCTAATTGCTACCGCTCTTTTCCTTGCATCGATCCGAGTCTAGTGGTCGGTGGGGCTGTTTTGACAGCCGTGTTAGGACAGTGAGATGTCGTGTCAACTGTGGATCCGCGGCCTTGGCCGGATGAGACTCATGAGGGGTCTGCTGTGCAGCTTGGGCTGTGGTGATCTCGATCACGTCGTCGTTTTCTGCGTGTAGAGGACCGTTTCCAACAGAACACTCCCTGCGTGGCTCGATCACACCTGAGCCACATTCAACCTCTTGTAGTTCGTCTAGCGGGGGATGCTCCGAGTTTTAAGCTCGGCGCTCTTGCGGGTCACAATCTTTATACTCAGACTCGATTTCCTCCTCTTCAAAACACTAACTCGTTAACGTCCGAGAGCAGTACCTCTTGGGAAGACAATTCCTCCTTATATGTTTCCGTTTCGCAGTTCTGTCGGTTTGCAAATGTTCCTTCAATATCACTGCTGCATTTATTCAGACAGGAGAGTCGTTCCAGTTGAGTCTTCTCGTAAATCTAGGACTCTCCTCCGACTAGTAGACGCGCTGGGTCGTCTGGCCGCGAGATTGGAATGTAGGACTGCCCTGTATCCTGCTATGCCTTCACCTGGTGCAATCCAAGGTCCTCTCCGCATGGTCATTTTCCCCAGCAGCCTATCCCGATTCCACCGCATTTGCCGAGTTATGTCAGGTTCATCGTGGGAGAAAAGAAGTGATCACTTTCCGATGCCAGTCAGCTGAACGAATACTGCTGTAAACATCGTCCACGATCTTGTCTTCTGTGGAACTGGTCTGTCTCGATGGATGTCGTATCTCCTGTCATCTCTAAACCGTAACTTATTGTTTCGGTAAAGGGCTGTGTGCTCTTGCTCTCCAATGGTCATTCGGTATATTAGAACCTGTCTCGCTGTCAGTTCACTGAATGCGCTGACTCCCTGACTCCTGATGACATGTTTGCCATATCTCAGTACAGCAAGCTTGTCGAGTAAGGTCATCACATCGACAATGACTAGGCGAGGTCTAATTCTTTCTCTTCCTCTTGTTGGTCCTAAGCATTGCACCCGGACATTGTCTTTTTCCGTGCTGGCTATTCCGGGCACCACTTCCAGGAAGAGTTGTAGAACTTACTGAGGCATGTCAGCAGGTCTCACGTTCCGTCTTGCAGTCAATAGTGCTTGATGCAGGCTCTTTGTGCTGTTAGATTCTTTTCCGCTTGCTTTTCATTCATTCATCTTTTGTTTTTAACCTCATACGCAAAAGTATGTACATTGTGTCTCTGTCTGTCTGTCTGTCTGTCTGTCTGTCTGTCGATCTCTGTCTGTCGGTCAATCTATGTCTGTCTGTCTGTCTGTCTGTCTGTCTGTCTGTCTGTCTGTCTGTCTGTCTGTCGGTCTGTCTGCCTGTCTCTCTCTCTCTCTCTCTCTCTCTCACTCTGTGTGTGTGTGTGTGTGTGTGTGTGTGTAAGGATCTCACTGTCTGTGTGAGTCTCTCACTGTGTCTGTCTCCGTGTCTCTCTCTGTCAGTGTCTGTTTCTGTGTCTGTGTCTCTCTGTGTCTGTCTTTCTGTCTATGTCTTTCTAACTGTGTATGTGTCTGTCTATCTGTGTCTGCGTCTGTCCGTCTGTGTCTATATGTGTCTCTCTGTGTCTGAACGAGTCTGTGTCTGTCTGTGTCTGTCTGTGTCTGTCTATCCGTGTCTGTGTCTGTATGTCTGTGTCCGTCTGTGTCTGTTTGTATCTGTGTGTGTATGTCTGTCTGCGTCTGTCCGTCTCTGTCTGCGTGTCTGTGTTCGGCGTTGTGTGTATGTGACTGTGTCTGTCTGTGTCTGTGTGTGTGTGTGTCTGTGTGTGTCTGTGTGTGTCTGTGCATGTCTGCGTCTCTCTGTTACCGAGTTTGTGGGATTCTGTGAATAGATCAGGAACGAATGGCCGAGCGAGACAAGTTTGTTTTGTAGAGAAATGCTTGCACTGAATGAAAACGTAAACGTCGTCATCTCAGACATCGAAAACAAAACAAGACTGCAAGAAGACCAAGCAGACAAGAATAAACAAGGTGAAACATCAAGCTCCTTGGTCTGTACGAACAAGAGCATGAAACTTACTGGAATTGCCTCCAGTCTGTGTTACGCCTCTTCCGTGAAACTGTACCAGGTGTGGTCTTATCTGAAGAGGATATTGTGCGTGTGCAGCGAAAGGGTGCACGGAGAGGCACCCACCGGAACAGCCCACGCCCGGTGATGGAGGTGGCGATTTTTCCCACAAGGTGGCCTTCCTCTGGTCGAAATAGCGTCGTCAACTATCGTCGAAATGACCGACAGTCAGGTTTCATGCATTGCAGACTGTGACGCTCAGTTGGCAACTAACGCTGGGGACTTGATAAATAGGTGAAAATAGAAAGAATACACACGTTTGCGAGCAAAGAATTTCTTGAGGTTGATCATAGATCACCAAATCACACGATGTACGGCGATCGGACAAGATTTCCTCTATATACATATCAACAACAGTGTTTGAGTGTTACAGTACTGGCTTAAAACTATGCAGTATGAAAAAAGACAAACTCCCAAAGCAGGCGTACAGTCGCTGTTTTTGTCAGAAATTGCCTATGTTGATTGATTTTGAGATTTGTATGGCTAAACGGTGGCGCTCAAAATGTGAAAGCGTTTCTATTTTACTTTAAACAGAGGTTGATGGACTGTTACTTGTCTGCAGGGATGACAGCTACGGAGCCTGCAGGGATGACAGCTACAGAGCCTGCAGGGATGACAGCGGGACACCTGTCTGGTGCCGGTGTGTTGCAGAGATGGCGGCAGCCCTGCCGCGCGATGAGCAAATAGACTTTCCTGTGGCACTGTGCACATCAGTCTTGCAAGACTCATTTTGACTCTGATGAGATTGACACGTCACTATCTGCCGCGCTCATAGGACTTGTACGTGTACGTTTTGATTGTTTCCGATTTTGTTGCAGTTTCTTTCTCGTAATGGGTCTGGAGTGCCCACGATAAAATTTATCCGTATACTTTCTCTCTCTCTCACTCTCTCTCTCTCTCTCTCTCTCTCTCTCTCTCTCTCTCCTCTCTCTCCTCCCCCCCCCCCTTTCCCTCCCTCCTCCCTGACGCGCGGGATGTATGGGATGCCACACGCTGTACGTGAGCCTGCACCTTTCAACAAAGAAGATCGACGCAGTAGCCTCCCTTCCAAAATCCGGGCTTTACGATGAATCCTTTCACTATATGGATGCAATATCTGGTCTCCTCATTGCAGCAGCGGGGGCCAATTAGAGAATATGAGCTCTGAGATCCCTTAGGATATCGCTTTCGAGCGCGCTACCCCTGGGTGCAAAATGCCCAACCTCCACGGTGGAGACATCCGGACAGCTGCCACGATCAATAAGCAGGCTTTCTTTCGCAGCAGAAAAAGAAATGAGGAGAGGGAATGAGGGATGGTAGAGTGTGAGTTGGGAAGTCCCGTTGGTTTGTGGGGGAGAGGGGATAGGAAGTGGGGTGAATGGGACTGGACAGCCGAATCGCGGATGGGGTGCGGGGGGGGGGGGGGGGGGGGGGGGGGGGGGGGTGGGTACGGGGGGGGGGGGGGGGTGGGGTGTATGGTCGGGGGAGGTGAGGGGTAGGGGGGTGCGGGGGGGGGGGGGGGGTGGGGAGGGGGGGGGGGGGGTAGCGGGTGGGGGGGGCTGAGGGGGGGGGGGTGGGGGGGGGGGTTGGGGGGGCGCGTGGTATGAGAGGACAAGGAGTAAGGGAAGGAGAGGGGAGCCTCTAGTCTCGGCGTATGCTGACTTTGTTGGGGGTCAGAATAGACCCACTGCGTCTCCCCACGCGTTTGGTAAAAGGCGAATAACTAGGGACACCGTGACTTGACTTGATCTTATTCCAACCAAGGTGTAATACTTCGCCATGATTGACCTTACATAGCCTACAAAGGCTGATACACCGCAAAACTCCACGCATTCCATTCTCTTTACCACAATCGAAAAAGAGAATGTAGGGTCCAGGCGCGGATCAGTTCTTTTTTTTTTTGGGGGGGGGGGGGGGGGTCCAAACTTTTTTAAGAGCGGGGTGGGTGGGTGGGGTGTTAAAGGGCTCAACAGAAACGTGATAGCGGGGGGGGGGGGGTTTCAGTGCTCAACCGAAACGTGAAAGCGAGGGGGGGGGGGGGGTACCACTTTCAGCCAGCACATTTTGTTACTAATAAAAAGGTTTTTTAAATGTTTTTTTCTGTTGGGGGGGGGGGGGTATCGGAAACCCCCCCCCCCCACCCCCACCCTCGTCCGCCCCTGGGGTCAACAGGAGAAAACTTGGAGTCGATCGCGTTACCGTTTCACTTCTACTATTTTCCCAGCTGAGACAGACGGACACAGAGAGGAGTGGGACACATGCGCAAAATAGACACACAGAGTCGGATTAGGATGGGCGGAGATGTGTGTGTGTGTGTGTGCGCGCTCGCGCACGCGAGTTTGCGAGTGTGTGTGTGTGTGTGTGTGTGTGTGTGTCTGTGTGTGTGCGCGCGCGCGTTTGCGAGTGGGTTTGCGAGTTTGTGTGTGTTCGCGCGCGTGTGTGTGTGTGTGTGTGTGCTCGCGTGTGTGTGTTTGCGAGTGTGTGTGTGTGTGTGTGTGTGTGTGTGTGTGTGCGTGCGTGCCGAGTACCGAAGACAGGTGAGAAGAGGAACAAACAGAGGACGAAATTCTTCACCCAGCGCGCTCAGAAAATGAATTTAGACGTGTCTCCTAGTCCATCATGGGATAGGCGTACTTAGTTGCACAAAATGTATATGTAAATTGTAATGTGCTTTTCCTGACTCGTGGAAAACGAGCGACTTGCTATGCTACTGAATGCCTGGAATGCTATGCAACACTCAGATGGAATGAAGGAATGGGTTTTACGGGCTGTCAGTCTTTGTAGGCTATGTAAGGCTATGGATCACGAAACCAGTCAGATCAAGTCTAGACACGATTTCCATTCCCCTTTTCTTGTCTTTTTTGACGAATCGCGTTACGCACATGAAAGATGGGTTGAGATGATAGATGCTCAATGACGAACAGACACAAACGCACTGACACGTACACCAGCTCCGCACAGACGCTGGAGAGCTGACAAATAGCAAGCGACCTGACGAACAGAAATATGCACAGGAGTAGAGTCAAACGGAGATGTAGAAAACGGGGGGACAGTGTACTGAAGCTCAATGAGACAAGGCGAGAAGCAGAAAGAACCACAAAAAGACTTCTACTCACTCGCAGTTGATCTGCTTGGCGGCACACCAGCCACAGACGACGGAGCCGTCACTCATGCACATGGGGAACTCTCCGTACAGATCCGAGTCGCACTCAGCGTCGCAGGAGCTCATGTAGCGAGCCTCTGTCAGGGCTGTGGGGAGAGAGATTCAGTGGGTGAGTTGTCTGTGCATCACAGTGAGAATAACATACGGTGGAAGCTGCTCCGTGTCCCCCTTCATCAGCTGGAACCCCTGGCTGCTGGGCTTTCGGGGCCTGCTCCAAACAGCCAAATAATAATGACAGACCTGCTTCCTCTCTCTGCACGATTTACTTAGAGAGACTAAGTAGGAATATCGAGACCAGCTGGTGTGGCCAGCCAGCCTCGCTGTCATTCCCGCACCCCTCTTCTCGGACGAGTCCACTAGTGTGGCTCGCCTGACTGTTCATTCCGACTGACCAAAGCTGGAGCGTTTTAGAGTTAACTCCCTTAATACCCACTCTTCAGTTTACATTACTCGAATACAGCAGCTACGCAAAAGTCTGATACTTTCTGTGTAGGCCCTGTGTGTAGTTGTGATTAACAGACACTGCGCGACATGAAGAGAGAGAAAATGGACACATACCCAGGAAGGCGAAAAGGGCGAGGGCGATGACGAACTTCATGGTGATTGGCTGGCTGGTGCTGTGACGTCACTAAAGCGCGAGGAACTGCTGGTGACTGCAAGTGTGAGGAGACTGGCGGAGTTGCCTTCCTTTTATAGCTCTCCTGAATGTCGGTCTGGCAATCAGTCTTATTAGCAGTGATTGACATTAATCACACAAACGACCTATCAACTGCACCGCCTGCCGTCAGTAATGACAAAACATTGGGTAAATGATGCTGTGATCAGCATTGGGGAGATAAATATTCAACTTGCGTCACACTACGAGAGTGGAGGGGAAAGATCATGGAGGGAATTGAGCACGTGCACAGAAAAGTAGTGCAAGTTAGTCTCGATAATCAATCTTGTGTGTGTGCGTGTGTGTGTGTGTGTGTGTGTGTGCGTGTGTGTGTGTGTGTGTGTGTGTGTGTGTGTGTGTGTGTGTGTGTGTGTGCGTGTGTGTGTGTGCGTGAGTGTGTGCGTGTGTGTGTGTGCGTGTGTGCGTGCGTGTGTGTGTGTGTGTGTGCGTGTGTGTGTGTGCGTGCGTGCGTGTGTGTGTGTGTGTGTGTGTGTAAAGCCTTTGCAGACATTAAAAATCCCCCCACCCCCATTTTGATTCTGTGCATATTGTTGTCTCAATTCCATCGACACTACTGAGCTTTCCTCACATTCATCCAAAGCAAATCCCCCCTGTGAGTTGGGGGGCAGAATGGACCCACTGCGTCCCCCTACACGATTCATGAGAGGCGAATTAATAGGGACATCGTGACATAGTTTGCGCTTACTCTAAATTGTTGTCGTGCTTTTTTGTGTTCTTTTCATGGCCTCACATCACCTCCAAAGGCTGATATGTCGTAAAACATTATCCATCCATCCATCCAACATCCATCCATCCATCCATCCATCCATCCAACATCCATCCATCCATCCATCCATCCATCCATCCATCCATCCATCCATCCATCCATCCATCCATCCATCCATCCATCCATCCATCCATCCATCCATCCTTCCATACATACATACATCCACCCACCCACCCATCCACCCACCCACCACCCACTCCATCCATCAATCCACCAACCCACCAATCCCCCCCCATCCAACCCACCCACCCAAGCCCATCCATCCATCCTCCATCCATCCATCCATCCATCCATCCATCCATCCATCCATCCATCCATCCATCCATCCACCCACCACCCACCCACCCACCCACCATCCATCCATCCATCCACCCACCCATCCCAACCCACCCACTCTCCACCACCCACCCCAATCCATCCATCCATCCATCCATCCATCCCATCCATCCATCCATCCACCATCCATCCATCCATCAATCCCATCCCCATCCACCATCCATCCATCCATCCATCCATCCATCCATCCTTCCTTCCATCCATCCATCCTTCCATCCATCCACACATCCACCCATCCACCCATCCATCCATCCATCCACCCACCCATCCACCCATCCATCCATCCACTCCATCCACCCATCCACCAACCCATTCATCCATCCACCCATCCATCCATCCATCCATCCATCCATCCATCCATCATCCATCCCTCCATCCATCCATCCATCCATCCATCCATCCATCCATCCATCCATCCATCCATCCATCCATCCATCCATCCATCCATCTCCACAAAAGATGTATGTCTACTTTCTCTCTTTTCCAAAATTAAATAACAGCTTGCCCTTTCCCTAGCTTTGGCGATAAATGTGCTTTGATTCATTTTCAACTAAATGATAAAAACAGCTTTTATTTTAGCGACGAAGATCAATGGATACAATCAACACACGAAATGCAAAACCAAAACGAGATATGAACAAGTTATCATTTCGTTGTAACGACAGACTTGAAACACGTATGTTTATACTGCGATCTTCGTGAATGGATTTGCGCCAGAGACTATGCTTTGAAGGTAAGTAGAGTGAAAAGATTCCGCATGTAAGCTCTGCCTTAGGATGGCAGAGGTTGGTGTGGGCGCAAAGTTCACATACATTAAATCTGAAGGAAAAATTCCCCAAACAAACTGTTCCATATGTAAATTCTATTTACTATAAACACCGCATTCTAAGATAAAATATTGTTATCTTCAAGTATCTCATAAAAAGGGCAAGGAAACTCGTTCGTTTCATTGTGCTCATAGCGCTGGTTATTTCTTAATAAGGAGTATATTCCAATAAGACTCCAATTTTTAAAATCTCAGAAAATTTAAGTGGTAAGAAATGTTGAATATCTTTCTAGACCGGATATACTCTTAAAGGAAGAGTAAAACGAAAATTGTTGGCTATTACAAGTTCATTCGTACCCAGAGTATGGAAAGCTATTTTGTAATGATTGCTTCCGTTGCTTGTAAAATCTTGCCTCATTCCCAACGAACGAGAGAGAGAGAGAGAGAGAGAGAGAGACATAAACAGAAAAAGAGAGAGAGAGACAGAGAAAGAGGAGAGAGAGACAGACAGAGAGAGAGTTTAGCATCGCAATTATATCTATGTAACGTTTCTTACTCTTAAAATCGACATTTTCAGACGTGAATATTTCTTCAATATACCTCTGGCGTTTTACTGCGTTAGAAAAAAAATTGCATTCATCTCTGACGAGATTTGAATTATTCAAGCGCAAATGGTCTATGTTTATTTTGTCGATGTGCATGCTTACCTCTGCTTGAAATTTTTTTTGTTGCCTTGTAGGTCTGTCCAAAAGGGATATTTTTAGTCAGTCAGCCAGCTGTTTAAAACTCTTATTCACCAACACAAAATGAGTCCGATGTTTCTTTAGGAAATTGTGAGCTACGCATATGGTCGTAAAGTGGGGACACTTGTCTTTCCAACGATGTAGAAAGCTTGAAAACAGGAGAGATAGTGACAAAGTTATGAGCCGCTGAAGACTGGAGAGAATGGGTTTGGGAGCACAGACGATATGTTTTTAAGTTAGTAGTACCAGATAACTATGATTTATGTTTTTTCAGTAGAATTTTTGCGGTCCAGTTATCTCACTTAACAGGTTGTACTTGTAAGGTGCTGTCTACCTGTGATGTGTTTGCATAAATTATGCTAATTATCTTTTCACTAATTATATATTCAATATGGCTGCCGATACAACATTTCTTTGCCGGTTTTTGAAACATAATACCAAAAAAGGAGCTAATGATAGAAACTTGTAATTTTGCACAGAAGAGTAGCATGCTCTGACCCAAATAAAAGACAATCTTT
Organism: Theodoxus fluviatilis; assembly: GCA_034096865.1. NCBI lineage: Eukaryota > Metazoa > Mollusca > Gastropoda > Cycloneritida > Neritidae > Theodoxus > Theodoxus fluviatilis. The sequence goes on from JAWQFJ010010838.1 coordinate 48,631, forward strand.
CTGAGAATTTCATTTTAACACAATTTCACATTTGAAGTTACATGAAATGAGTCGCCAGTTACTTATTTAAGATTGTGTACCTTTGATATACGCGAAGTTACCGTTTTGATTAAGGGACATCCCATGAAGCAGGCAAAATGAACCACATATGCCAAGTTTCAAGGAAGTCAAATTTCAGAGCACAGAGATATGACTGAAAACCTAACACATTGGGGTGAAAATCTGGAAATGAGAAAATTGTATTCTAATTTCTCCTACCTCGTTATAACAGCTGACAGTTGATATATTCCTCCCAATTGTATTACTATAAAATACCTACTTTCCCCAGAAACAAAGCATTCAGTCGTATTCTACCTTTGATTTACTAAAAAGGGAGACAAAAACATTTTTTCGGCCATATGAGAAAATTGACTTTTAAAAAATTCGGTTCATCTACCTTGAGGCAAGGAAGTGTTGTCATCCTGATGATTATTTTTAATGTTGTGCACGGGCACTTTGCACGCACTGTACTCCATGAAATACACGCACTACGCACGCACACATGTCGAAGTAAGTCATTCTCAACACAGATAACATGTTGACGGCAGCTGATAATGAATTTTACTTTCTTTCTTTTAATGGAAATACAAGTTATCATTCCCTGCAATATTGTAAAAGCGGGATAAACAAAAAAAACAACCCTGCAGTTTCCCTGTGGTGAGCGAATAACGAAAAAACGAACCTACAACAAAGGGAGTGCGAGTTAATAGTTACTGACGCATTCCCTTCTCGTCGCACCTCATTCTCCTGCCCGTAATCATCGGACGCAATTGCCTTCAATTGCTAATGAATAGCATTAGCCCATTCGGTATTAAGTTATGTCATTAACGCCAATTGCTGATCAACTTGTGAGCATTCGACACTTACCTAATCAAGTGCCGACTTTTGAATTACACGCGACTGTTGTCAATGTTTTTGTTCGAACCCAAAATGAACTTGCAGACAAGGAGCGCGTTTGTTACGCGTAGAATCTCGAGGGCTAGGCGTTGCCAACGTTTCTCGCTCATTGGCGATAGGTGCGTCTCGCTCGCCCTCGACTAGCCGTCGAGGCGAGCCACTTGCCTAACAAACGCGCCCAAGGAAATGGGATTCTTCATGACAAAATGAAGGGACGTCATCTAGCACCATTTCAAGACATCGACCAAATACAGTGAGCGGGATTAGGTATGTCAGTATTGGGTATTAGATAGCTTTTGGAACCTACGTCATGCTGTGTACAGCGCAACGTCGTCTTTAGCCGAGCTTTTCATCAGCAGCCGTCCAGCTAGACAGCCGAGCGGAAATACCACGTCCAAAATAGTTACCATGACGATACCTTTGCGTTGCTTTAATATAAAAACATTCTCTAAACTTTAATATCCATTTTCTCCATATCTCACACCAGTGGGTACCAGTCATTATTCTTTCTTTTTAAAGCGAAGTCAGTCATGCACATCGGCAAAATAGATACATACCATTTGCGCTTGATTAATTTGTATCGCGTCAGAGAAAGAATTCGGTTTTTAACAGAAAAACACTAGAAGTATGTTTAGAGAAATTCCCGTCTAAAACTTCTGTATTAAAAGTAAGAAATGTTACATAGATATAATTGCAGCGCCCAACAATCTCTCTCTCTCTCTCTCTCTCTCTCTCTCTCTCTCTCTCTCTCTCTCTCTCTCCTTCTGCCGAAACGAAATAGAAGGAGATGAGTTCGCTGAGGAGGTCTTGATACACACACGAACACGCTGACAATACCCAAGCACATGTCATTTCGTACAGAATGCGACACTTAAGCGGCGCGTGTATACAATCGCACTCTCTATCTCTCTCTCTCTCTCTCTCTCTCTCTCTCTCTCTCTCTCTCTCTCTCTCTGTCTCTGTCTCTGTCTCTGTCTCCGTCTCCGTCTCTTCTCTCTCTCTCTCTCTCTCTCTCTGTCTCTCTCTGTCTCTCTCTCTGTCTCTCTCTCTGTCTCTCTTCTCTCTCTCTCTCTCTCTCTCTCTCTCTCTCTCTCTCTCTTTCTCTTTCTCTCTCCTCAGCGGCTAGCGCTCGCGCCGGTAGGACGTGTTGGTCTCGTTCCGGCCAGTTCACACTACCGTGAAGTAACAGTAGCACCATGCCAGTCGCTGGACTTCCAGCTGCCCTGGATACGCTTCTGACATCCCTGCTGATGACCGAGGAGCCTACAAGTTGGAAGGTGGACGGTGAAGGTGGCAGTGTCGTCGTCGTGTTGAGATTCAGACAGCGCGACGGTCAGCCATTGCTCACGAGCAACATGCGTGGCTTTTGGCGCAGGAAATCTCCATCACAGAGACGACGGGACCAACAACGGGCAGAAGAACATCGACAGAAGGGTGAGCAGAGACATTTCGAGTATATTTCGCGAACAAATTCTGTCGGAAATGATGTCGTGAAAGAAAATGTTTGTGCTCACGCTGATGCACGAAGTACTCGCTCTCAAGTGCCGGCCGATTACGTCACCCCACCACCCGTGACCTCTGACCCCTCCAGCTGTGATGACATGAAAGAAGCAGCAACCTCGGCCTCCAACAAGGATTCCCCTGATGAAGAGGCACAACACCTTCCGGATGACCCTCCCGTTAGCCCGGTTCCATCCCCTACGAAAGAGGCAACGCTGGAGGACCTGCAGAAACTGATGAGCGAGATGGCTCGGAGCATGCCCCGTACCATGCAGGAGCAAGTATGCGCATTCGGGACCAGCTTTGCAGAGGGTTGTGATCCGGGCAAAGTGACAGACGAGGCTCCATCTTTTCCATCTACCTCTACAGATTGCCTGCACGATCCCGAGGCATCAGACAAGTGGACCTTCCTGTCGACACGTACAAGTGCACCCGGAGAAACTCGACCTGTACTTCGTCCTCGATCAGCTGTTCGCCAACGCGACAGGGATGCCGCCAGCGTAAAGGCCTCCTCCGCACACGAGGCAACCAAAGTCTCTTGCCACGTTGCTTGCCATGTAGCAGGCAATACTGGAGACTGCAGCTCGCACACGTTTCCACTCTGATTTTTCACCTCTCGCCACGTTGCGAACACGTCGACCCGCGGACACACGGTTCTGCGTGTGACCTGCATTTCAAAATGTACATTGTATGAGCTTTCACGACCTATAGATGCATTAAACATACAGTTTTGATAAATTAATGCTGTGCATGGCTTACATTTTCTTTGGATGGGGTTTCTAGTGTCCCCAAACTCAGCGTTTTCTGAGCGAAGCGAAGACGTCCGCCATTAAATGTGCAATAGCCGCGAGTACACGAGAACGAGGCTCTTGGTGCATTTACAGAGAGTGGCACGCCACTGCCCCCAAAACTAGAACAGGTTAAAACTCGAGCAACTCAGTTGCTGGTGGCGTAGAAAGTTGCTTGGAATGCCAATTGCTTTCAACCGACATCGCACACGAAGGCACACCGGTATACATGTTAATCTATATACGACTTGGCCCCTACAAATTTCACACACAAGATTTAGCTTAGTCATTTTTGTCCTTTTAGAATATAAATGAATATAGTGTTGATTTTGCTATATCAAACATTGCGATAACCATAAGCAAAAGCAATGACATTTTTAACACACACACACACACACACACACACACACACACACACACACACACACACACACACACACTCTACAACCACCAAAACAACAAAGAAGAAAAAGAAACAGCAGAACGAAACTAAACCCCTAGACATACGCACAAATGGGATTACTGAATACCAGTTATGTCGCAAATATACACGATTGAATGTAGTTCTTTTCGATCTTTACATCCATCAGTATCTATGGATATGGTGAGTACAGATCCGGTGTGGGAATTAGTAATTATCAGAAAATACACATGTGCAGTCAGTACTTTTCTTTGGTATTGAAGTTACTACCGTAACCAGAAGAACAGGAAGAGATTGCTGAACTGTTCTGTCTACAGCAACCCTCTTGTAGAAGCAAAGTAGGCTATATATAACATTCTACTTAACAATGGCAGTTATACAGGTGGCAGTTTACATTCTCCGCATGCTCTCACGACCTCATATCTAATGACAACATGCCTATCTGCAAACAAGTTTAGAGGCAAATAAAGCTGACATTTACCTGAACAGCGTTCGGGCGGGTGGACGTCTTGGTTCCACGATAATCCAGTAAACACAGGAACACACACACCTGCACACGACTGTATTCAAGATGCAAGCGCTAGGTTCAAGTTTGTCTGGCAAGTTATGTTGGAAAGAACCTTCCCGTTGTTGCCCTGTACGCACACTCGACCGTCTATTGTCCACACCTTGCTAACCTTGCTGCTCGCTCGCAGGTCTCTCACAAATCGCACGCGTGTCGCGGTGAGATCTTCTGAGACTGACACTTCTGGTCTGGTTTTCCTCAAGTTCCTCTTGGCTCTCATGATGACCCCCTTGTCCGTTCGTCTCACCACTCTGCAAATGATTGGTCGTGGCTTGTCCTGCCGTCTTTTTCCCACTCTATGGATCACGGAGAACTCGATGTCTTGTTCTACTCCCATCTCGCCAAGCAGCCTCTGAACCCGCTCCTGCAGCTCTTCGTCTGTCTCCCTCTCTTTCTCGGGGATTCCAAAGATGCGGATATTTTCCCTGCGTTGATACTGCTCCTGTTCGTCATCTTTCTGCCGCAATTCTTCTATGGTCTTCGTCATGGCTCGGATGACTCCATCTTTCTCGCTCCCTTCTCTTCTCGCGGACGTGAGATGCTTTTCTAGTTCGTCATATTTTCTTTCGACGTCGAAGATTCTCGCTTCGAACCTCTCAAATCTTTTTTCAATTAGCGCGACGAGTCTTGACTCTAAGATCTCGAAGCGTCTCGCAATTTCAGCCGATGTTTCAGCTTTCTGGCTGCGCTCGATTTATCCGTCTGAATCCGGCGGCGGCGGTCCGCCGCCACGTGACTGGCTAATCGACAGCTTTCGTGCCAATCGAGCGCTTTCGGCTGATCAACATGGCGGCACAATTGTGGTGTTTAAAAGAGGTACTAGACAGCGGTAGCGATGATGAGGAAATGTGCTCTCTTCTTGGTTTATGGTAAGGTTTGAGGTTATTGTGTAAATTGAACATTTTCATTACCACTACCTATGCCCTGATAAGTGACTCCTGAGCCTAGGTGCAGTCAAAGACCCTATAATTATACACTAAGACCACGCACTCGAGCGATTTTCTTTTACGCAAAGGGAGGTCAGAATGTAGAGTTACGTCCCTTCGCGAGAGAATTTTCAATTCGAACTTAATGCAGGATTTCTCACCGTCAACCACACATCGTGCACACAATAAAGAAAAAAAAATCGTAATCTACTTCTATTGTCCAGCGGAAATTGCAGCGAGGTGACAAATTAAGGCACACATGAGTCAGCGGAGAAAGAATTATCGAATATTTTCAGTGTCGAATCGTCATGTAACAAAAAGCCTAGTCTTGTCGTCGCCATCTTGGATCTTCGTTCGCCTCAGAAAACCTGACGGCGGGCCCGGCGGGTCGCCGGGTGATCCGCCGGTCACGTGACCTGAAGATATCGAGCGCATCAAAAAACCCGCCGGTGCCCCGTCTCGCCCGCCGGCGGATTCCGGCGGACAAATCGAGCGCAGCCACTTCGGCAGTTAACGTTGTGGCCTTATATAGCCTACAAGGCTGATAGGCCCTTAAACTCCATCCATCCATCCATCCATCCACTTCGGCAGAGAATTCTGTCTGCCCTTGGTCGGACTGCACGGGTTTTTCTCGCTGCGGCGAGCTGCAGCTGCTTCTTGTCTTGCTCGAGCCTGATTGTTTTCATCTCGATTCTCGCTGATTCTAAATTTGAGCTTTCTCGGCTGATTTTCGGAGCTGGCTGGGATCCAAAGCCGAGTCACGACAGCCAGCCCACCCCCAGTTGGAGGTACGTTAAGATTTCTCACCTGGAATGTGAATGGCATTGTATCCAAGCTGGATGATCCCGATTTTCTTGCGTATATTTGTGGTTTTCAGTTTGTATGTTTGGTGGAGACTTTCGTGGAAGAGTTTCAGAATGCTTGCTTCAATAATACTTTTAATTATTATGTTGCCCCAGCTCTTAAAATCTCTAACAGAGGTCGGAGATCAGGTGGAGTTATATGCTGTATTAGTCATACCATTTCTCGTTTTGTGACAGTAGTTCCGTGCATCTTTAACAGTATGCTAATATTCAAGGTCAGTAAGAACCTTTTCGTTTATGACAGAGATGTGGTTTTAATCTGTGTGTATCTGTCTCCTGCAGATTCTCCCTACTATCCGAGAGCGAGTGTTGCTAACGGTGTACAAGAGCTTGAGATTTGCTTGTTTACAACCTGACTGCTGTGTGATTGTATGTGGCGATTTCAATGCCCGAGCAGGGAATCTTAACGTAGGTGATGTGAATGAATGTATATGCGATATAACGTTCCATATGAATTTAGAAATTCTCGAGATGTCATTATAAATGATTATGGCCACGCACTTTTATCCACTTGTCTTGGTTTTGGTCTGTATATCACTAACGGTTGTACTGATGGCGATACGAATGGCAACTATACATAATTATGTTTCTGCAACAGGGAATAGTGTCATTGATTATTTTTTGGGAGGGAGGGAGGGATGGATGGAGAGAAAGGGGAGAGAGAGAAGGCGGAGAGAGAGAAAGGGGAGAGAGAGAGGGAAGCAAAGTTAAAGCTGGAGGTATAGAAGCAGAAGGAAATGGTGAGTGGATGAGGCAGTAACTGGGACTCTGCTGCTAGTTGTCTTTCTTTTTTTCCTTGTTTTTCTCTTATCATAAATATAATTATTATTATATTTTATGTCTCCTGTCTTTAACTCCATCTCTGTCATTATTTTTGTGTCTCATCTATGTCTGCCTGTCTGTCTGTCTCTGTCCGTCTGTCTGTCTCTGTCCGTCTGTCTGTCTTTGCCTGTCTGTCTGTCTGTCTGTCTGTCTGTCTGTCGGTCTGTCTGTCTGCCGGTCTGTCTGTCTGTCTGCCTGTCTGTCTCTGTCTGTCTCTGTGGCAGAGCTGCTGGTTGCTCCTGTCACAGTAGCAGTCTGCTGGAGCTTGGCGCCGGCGCCGCCTTTCTTGTGGGTCTCCTGCTGGCAGAGCCGGAAATGGAAAGGGATGTCTGATGTGATATGTCTCTTGTTGCAAGGTTTTCCAATATTATGAACTGAAGGTGCTCTCCCATCTTCCCTGCCCTACCAGCACTCGGGGAATCCACATTCAAAATAAAAATACATATTTTCAGCAAAAGAGAAGCTTTTATTTTGTTTAAAGTTGAATCTACAGTATACACGACATTTCTTAAACAACACACACAAGTGAGCACTGTGATACAGAATTGTAGAGCTTAGAGTGGGAGGGAGGGTGGGAGGAAGGGAGGGGGAGGGAGGGAGGGAGAGGAGAGAAGGAGGAGGGAGAGGGGGGAAGGGGGAGGGAGGGAGATGGGGGAGGGAGTGAGGGAGGGAGAGGGAGGAGGGAGGGAGGGAGGGAGGGAGACAGACAGACAGACAGACAGACAGACAGACAGACAGACAGACAGACAGACAGACAGACAGACAGACAGACAGACAGACAAACAGGCAGACAGAGACAGACACATGAACAGTTGTGTTCATGCACAAACTACATCCATAATATACACATATGTCATATGGGTATGGAAACTGGGACTTGAACACATGTACACAGTTGTGTTCATGCACAAACTACATCCATAATATACACATATGTCATATGGGTATGGAAACTGGGACTTGAACACATGTACACAGTTGTGTTCATGCACAAACTACATCCATAATATACACATATGTCATATGGGTATGGAAACTGGGACTTGAACACATGTACACAGTTGTGCTCAAGAACAAACTACATCCATAATATACACATATGTCATATGGGTATGGAAACTGGGACTTGAACACAGTTGTGCTCAAGCGCAAACTACATCCATGTATAAACTTAAGGGCATGTTTACACCGGGACTTGCATATACGCACATGTGCACAGTGACCAAAGGAGCAAGAGGTCATTATCTTATGGACTGATCATGCACTCTTGTTCACATTTTAGAGTACTGCACGAAAAATGAGTTTCTCCCTGATTTCTAATTTACAGGATATGTGCTGTTTGGGGTGTTATTGATAAAATATTTGAGGATATTTTCACAAATACAACAGCATGCTGTTGTCCTTGAAAACGCCAAACGACTGTAAAACAAGTGGTATATTAAACAATTTATGATCAATTGACACCAAGATACGTCCCACTTTGAACATATTGCGTCCCTCTTTGAACATACAGCGTCCCACTTTGAATGTACTGCGTCCCACTTTGAACTTACAACGCCTCCCTCTGAACGTACAATGTCCCATTTTGAACGTACTATATCCCATTTCAAATGTAGTATGTCACACTAGTTACATAGATATGCAGTTTGAATATATATTCATGGCTGTTTTGCCTCTGGGGAAAAACGAAGCACTATTCCTTTACATGAGAAGCAAGCCCCAGTAGCATGACTTTTTTTCCTTCTCAACTCAAGTATGATGTGACATAGTTTTGAGTTCCATTACCAGTCAAGCTTAAAAAACCTTATTTGCAATTGTTTGCACAACATCTACCTATACATGTAGAGTGTTTTTTCCATCCCAGAACATGGTTCTTTATAATTCTCTCCTCTAAATTGTATTTTTTGCAGCCCATTAAGGTGCCTTAGATTTTCTTGGCACTTGTAATGGGTGGGTGGCTGTCTCAATAAATTTGCTCATTTGTTCATTAGATTCTCTTTGTCTGATATTGTGCTTTAATTAAACTTCATATCTGAGCAGTGGGGCATA
>JAWQFJ010010838.1:62500-65000 GCA_034096865.1 Theodoxus fluviatilis
CAATTCGAAATCAAGGATGCAAACCTGTGGGTTTAGGTTTGGTGCGTACATTTTGATAAGGCGCCACATTTCCTCGTATGTCCGTCTGTTCTTTCCTGCCAGAAGAGCATACAAGCATGGAAAGACATGGTTGTCTTTAATGACATGAATGGTGTATAGCTGAAAGAACAGTTGTGGTGCTACTTTGAACGTGCCGTCGCACATCCAGTCAGAGTTTGCAGTCATAAATCGCAACATTTCGTCGGTTGTGAAAAGAATTATGCGTTTTATTTAACCGGTTTTCTTCGTCTTCAGCATCATTATCAGAGTCACCTGTATCGTGGAATAGAAACCTGACTTGAGTGCCTCCAACTAGAACTTCTCTGAGTAGTTCCGGAATTTCGATGTCATCCAAATTTAGGGGAAGAGGGGGAAAGGCATCATCTCTTTTCCGTTTTCTCTGAATTGTGCGCCTGATTTTTCTGGCAAATTGGTGAGCGCCTCATCAGTCAAATTAGCCATCATTTCTCCAATTAATTTTCGAGGTGGTGCATCTGTAGCAGCGGCTCTTTCTTTCATCTCAGCAACACTTTTCTGCTTCTGGATGTCCGCTGGGTTGGCAGGGTGGTTGTGGTCATTCTTTACATTGGGGATGGCACCATTGCGGTAGTCAAGCGGAGTGCTGATTCTCCCTTTACATTTGTCCTGTACGCACCGCCAGTTGACCGTTGTTTTATTTACACGGTCTCGACGGTACATATACCAGTTGTAGAGGATCTTGTCATTGGAGTAACGAGACTGTATTACCTCCATGGCCAAAGTTTGAAATGTAAAATGGGTTGCTTCCAATCAAGATTAGAACACAAACTCACAAAAAGAAAGTTTGCGTGCGTTTAGAACACACACTCAGACTATTTATTGAATGGGTTGCTTCAAATCAAGATTAGAACACAAACTCACAAAAAGAAAGTTTGCATGCGTTTAGAACACACACTCAGAATATATATTGAATGGGTTGCTTCCATTCAAGATTAGAACGCAAACTCACAAAAAGAGAGTTTGCATGCGTTCTCTCTCTCTACGTGGTAAACGCGGTAGTGTTACGCGCGGGAGTGTTACGCGCGGGAGTGTCACATACGCGCTAGTGTTACATACGCGGTTGTGTTACGCGCAGTAGTGTTACTCGCGGTAATGTTATACTCGCGGTAGTGTTACACGCGGTAGTGACGGTCGCGGTAGTGACCAGCACCCGCGCACGTTACATCTCCCTTTCAGACCAGGTAACTTGGAGTAGGTGGTGTGTTAGTTATTGTCAAGTCTTGTGTGAAGACCATGAAATCCTTGTATTTGTAACACAGGTGATCGTTAACCCATTATGACCAGATGCTATGCGCACGTTACATCTCCCTTTCAGACCAGGTAACTTGGAGTAGGTGGTGTGTTAGTTATTGTCAAGTCTTGTGTGAAGACCATGAAATCCTTGTATTTTAACACGTGATCGTTAAGCATCCAAATCAGACAACAACCAGTGTTACTGTTTCAGGCTTTTAACGATATACAAAACGACAGGGTCACTGTTTCAGGCTTTTAACGATATACAAAACGACAGGGTCACTGTTTCAGGCTTTTAACGATATACAAAACGACAGGGTCACTGTTTCAGGCTTTTAACGATATACAAAACGACAGGGTCACTGTTTCAGGCTTTTAACGATATACAAAACGACAGGGTCACTGTTTAAGGCTTTTAACGATCGATATACAAAACGACAGGGTCACTGTTTCAGGCTTTTAACGATCGATATGCAAAACGACAGGGTCGACGTTTGTAACATTGGTTGTTGTCTGATTCCCAACCCTAGGCCGCAGTCATTGGTTTTCTGTTACTTTAAGCATTCAAGACGAACGTTCCCAATCGGGGCCATGCGTCTCCCTACGCGATTCGTAAGAGGCGAATAACTAGGGACACCGTGCCTTGCTTTATGTTTATTCAAAACTGTAATAGTGATTTTTCGTGCTTAATGGCCTTACATAGTCTACAAAGGCTGATAGGCCGTAAAACACCATCCATCCATCCCTCCCAATCGGGGATCAGCCACGCACAACCATTGAAGATGAACGTCCCTGGTCGGGGTTTTGAACTTAGAAAAATTAACGCTCTCAACCATCGTTTATGATAAACTTTGAATAGTTCAATGTTCTTCTATGAGTAGGTTTTGGGGTGTTTTTTTTCTCTCAATATTTTTGGTAAAGCTTAGAAATGGATCTTCTGATATGCTATAGCTGGTGACAAAATGGCCCATCTTGAATGAGTTAAACAATTTTTTCTGTGTTCTGTTGTCGACATGTCAAGATTGTGAGCAGTCAGGTGTTCTAGAATGCTGATCTTAGAAGCATGTGGTTGTAGAGAAAGAGGAGGAATTAGAGATGGTTGGGATGGATAGCATAAACATTTTACTTTATTAATTCAAAATATAGAAATTGATAGGTGTCACAATACGCTGGTGCTAAAGCTGTTGCA
>JAWQFJ010010838.1:70000-82500 GCA_034096865.1 Theodoxus fluviatilis
AAGAGACAAATGACTATGAACTTATTCTAACCAGCTCTAATGAGTCATGGTGATCAGTGGCCCTACACAGCCTACAAAGACTGAAGTGATAGGCTATAACATTTCATCCATCCATCCATCCATCCATCCATCCATCCATCCATCCATCCATCCATCCATCCATCCATCCATCATACCATCACTCAAGATCTGACACCCAGTGTTTGATGCTCAATATATGGCAGCCAATATTTGGCACCCAATATTTCACACCCAATATTTGGCACCCAATATTTCACACCCAATATGCCAATATTTGACACTCAATATTTGTCGCCCAATAGTTGCCTATAATTTGATGTCCAATATTTGGCGCCCAGTATTTGACGCACAATATTTCATACCAATATTTCACACCCAATATTTTACACCTATATTTGGCACCCAATATTTGACACCCGATATTTGACACTCATTATTTGATGCCCAATATTTCGCACCCAATATTTGGCACCCAGTATATGACACTCAATAATCGGCACCCAAGTTTTGACACCCAATATTTGGCATGCAATATTTGGCACCCCATATTTCACACCCAATATTTAACAGCTAATTTCCCGATGTTACAGGCAGAAGAAACACATGGATGCAGAGGAGAGGAGAAAGCAGGAGGAAAACAAACACACGATGAAACAAATACAACAGGTAATTTGTTTGGGTTTTTAATTTTAAAGTAAAGGTGCGTTTCATATAGTGACTTATCACCTGAGTTTGTGTTCAAACAGCTTTACACTTTACCCCCTGATCACTGGGCCGCTTTACACTTTACCCCCTGATCACTGGGCCGCTTTACACTTTACCCCCTGATCACTGGGCCGCTTTACACTTTACCCCCTGATCACTGGGCAGCTTGATCAATCCTTCAGGAGCAGCTGACGACACGTGCAGTGGCAGGCATTTAATCCATTGCTGCTGGAGTTTTCTAGGGTCCTGTATTCCCTTAGCGCCGCTCGGTCACTGTAGGGCCGAAACCAAATACCCCCTTCCACGCCGGTCAGTCACTGTAGTGCGGGCGAGTGACCTGCATGGGTCTGGCCTCAGAATCCTTTGTTATCACAGAGCCTGGTCCTGACCGTGAGAACCTGTCCCTCCTTCCCACGATACAGAACATGCTGACACATGAATTTACACATCTGGTCTCAGAAATACCCTGGCTTTTCACTCACGAGATGGCGACTCAGGACAAAGGAGAAGTCTAAAAATATTATTGCAGTAGTGGATCCCGGTACATTCGAAACTGCGGCTGCACAGGGAGTGTGGGGTTTCAGCACTACAGTGACCAGCCGGCGCCGAGGGGTTGAGACACCAACTCCACTCCCTGGGGAGTATTCCAACCTGATGTTGGCTCACTGCTGCATACAGGGGTTCATTGCTGTATTGTACGCCATTACTGCCTAATAGTAATAGGCCATGAACATTCATTCACTCATTCACTCATCCATTCATTCATTCATCCATCCATTCATTTTCACTCATTCATTCATTCATTCATTCATTCATTCATTCATTCATTCATTCATTCATTCATTCATTCATTCATTCACTCATCCATTCATTCACTCCTGCTTGTAGCTTTGTTTGAATTGTTTTATTGCTTTGTTACTCTCAAATCTGAATATTTCAAACTTGTTTGATCAGTTTCAGATTGGGCATAAGCCACATATTGGTACACAAAAATTGATACTACAGCAACATTGATCCCATTTGCTCACTGTGAATAGAAGCAGATGAAAAGTTTTTCATTTCTTGCTTCAATAGCCAGTCAACAAAGATATCTGTATGACTTATTTACCAGATGCAAACCTTTCCAAATCAGGATGCTTTTGTACATTTGTTATCAAGTGCCAATGGATCAGTTGTGTGTGCGGGCTGTGTGTCTGTATTTGATTCATGCTTTTAAACAGCGTATTGCTGCTCTGTCTGATATGTTTGAAAGATGAAGTGACGTGGCAGTTACATGCACATTGTAATGGGCCTGAGGTCTGACAGTGAAGTTTTTTGTTCATTCGTACCCACTGTGGGTTGGGGTCAGAATAGACCCACCGTGTCTTCCTACACGATTCGTAAGAGGCGAATAACTAGCGACACCGTGACTTGAACTGCGCTTACTTAAAACTATTCTGGTGATTATGGCCTTACATAGCCTACATAGGCTGATAGGCCGTAAAATTCCATCCATCCATCCATCGTTCATTCGTTCCACTCTCAATTCTCCATTTTTGCTCCATAAAACTCCATCCATCCATCCATCGTTCATTCGTTCCACTGTCAATTCTCCATTTTCGCTCCATAAAACTCCATCCATCCATCCATCCATCGTTCATTCGTTCCACTCTCAATTCTCCATTTTCGCTCCATAAAACTCCATCCATCCATCATTTATTCGTTCGACTCTCAATTCTCCATTTTTGCTCCACAGGCAGAGGAGGAGAGGAAGCACACAGAACTGCAGAATCGCAAGCGCGAGTTTGAGGAGGCGGAACGGCGCCGCAAGCTCGCCGAGCAGCACCGGCAGCAGGCGGAGAGAGAGAAGGCTGCAGCAGCCCTGGAAAAAGTAGAGAGAGAGAAAACTGCAGCCCAGGAGAAAGAGAGGATGGAGAGTGAGAAAGCTGCTGCCCTTGCCAAGGAGAAGGCGGAGAGAGAGAAAGGGGAGAGAGAGAAAAAGGAGAGAGAGAGAAAGGGGAGAGAGAGAGAAAGGGGAGAGAGAGAAGGCGGAGAGAGAGAAAGGGGAGAGGGCTGGGGAGGGAAGGAGGAGGTGCTGGACAAGGCTGATGCAGAGGCAGAGCTGCTGGCATTCAGCGTGGCTGAGACTAGTGAATATAGTCTCAGCAACAGGTTGGTCACGTGATAGCCTAAATTCTTCCATAACATGCATACCACCGTTCTGAACAGCCACGCTGAATGCCATATCACATCGTGAGTGTATTCCTCCGCTTGTTGTGATACACTCCATACTGGCAGCCATTTTTCCGTCAGTTCATTTTCTAAACATCGATTTCCCATGAATGTAAAACTTGTGTGCGGTAAAATTCGAATCACAAGAGTGTAATATTAAGAACTCTACTAATTATAAGGACTTTGAATACAACAGCAATATTTATACTTCATTGAGCGAGTTCGGAGGGTCAGAGTCGATCTCTGGTTGTGAATTCTTGTCAGCAAACCGTTAGATGACAACTAAAGACGCTTCAGCGTTTGTGTGAACAGTGATTACACGTACCTTGTCAGCAAACCGTCAGATGTCAATTCAACACTGTCTAGTCTCGCTGGATAAGCAGTGAATCAGAAAATGGCTTTAACTTCAGCTCCAAAGAAAAGAAAAAGAACAGAAATGACACCCAAAGACAAAGTGGACTTGCTTGATCGCTACCGAGAGCTAAATTCTAAAAGTTTGAGGGAGGGTGCTGACATTTTGGGTGTGTCGGCATCATTTCTGTGCCAGACACTGAAAAAAGAAGATGAACTTAGGGCTGATATCGCAGAGGGCTCCAGTCAAGGCCAAAGGAAGCGTCGGCGCTGCGGGAAGGATAAAGAGACAGAAGATGGCTTAAAGCGGTGGTTCGACTCTATCCAAGCGCGCAACACACCTGTAAACGGCCCAATCCTGTGTCAGAAGGCGGAACAGATTGCTTCCCAGCTTGGTCGCTCCGAATTCAAAGCTACAAATGGGTGGTTTAACAGGTGGAAGAAACGCAACGGCTTGGTGAAGCGGGAAGTGCCGGTTAATAAAAACGCCGCTTATTAAAAACACTTTTGTTCGGTCCCAATGTGTTTTTAATAAGCGGCGACTACTGTATATATACACAATCGCACGTGCGCAAGGCAGTTTACAACCTTATAGACACGTTCGCGCTAAAAGTAGTTCTCAAATGATTTCCTGAAAATCTCATAGATTAGTTTTATTAGAACACCAAATTTGTGTTTATCTATCGGGATAAATAATTGGAGTGAAATAGAATCGCCTCTTTTTACTCTCAATGGTCTTCTGATCATGTTGAATTTTGATTGGTAGAATCATTGGAATGTGGATTCGAAGTCACGTGACCAACCTGTGTCAGAGATAGTATTACATCTCTGTGTTCAGAATGAGCTGCTGGTTGCTCCTGACACAGCAGCAGTCTGCTGGAGCTTGGCGCCGGCGCCGCCTTTCTTGTGGGTCTCCTGCTGCCGTTTCAGTTCCTGCTGGCAGAGCCGGAAATGGAAAGGGATGTCTGATGTGATATGTCTCTTGTTGCAAGGTTTTCCAATATTATGAACTGAAGGTGCTCTCCCATCTTCCCTGCCCTACCAGCACTCGGGGAATCCACAGTCAAAATAAAAATACTCATTTTCAGCAAAAGAGAAGCTTTTATTTTGTTTAAAGTTGAATCTACAGTATACACGACATTTCTTAAACAACACACACAAGTGAGCACTGTGATACAGGCATTGTAGAGCTTAGAGTGGAGGGAGGAAAGGAGGGAAGGAGGGAGGGATAGAGGGGAGGGAGAAGGGGAGGGGAGGGAGAGAGGGAGACAGACAGACAGACAGACAGGCAAAGACAGACAGACAGACAGACAGGCAAAGACAGACAGACAGACAGACGGACAGGCAAAGACAGACAGACGGACAGAGACAGACAGACGGACAGAGACAGACAGACGGACAGAGACAGACAGGCAGACATAGATGAGACACAAAAATAATGACAGAGATGGAGTTAAAGACAGGAGACATAAAATATAATAATAATTATATTTATAATAAGAGAAAAACAAGAAAAAAAGAAAGACAACTAGCAACAGAGACCCAGTTACTGCCTCATCCACGCACCATTTCCTTCTGCTTCTGTACCTCCAGCTTTAACTTTGCGACGGTAAAGGCATCTCAAGCTCTGCTTAGCGGCAAAACAGTCATCAAACCACGGTTGTCTGTCTATTTCCTCCAACTGTGAAATCTCTCCTCATAGGTGCATCCGCCCGGAGTAAACAATCACTAAATTCCGCCATTGCTGCGTCAATATCAATCTCACTGGCACTAACCTTATCACACGGCCCTACTTCACCCATGTAAGACTTTAATGCTTCACAAAACTGCCCTGCCATATTTGGATCCCAAACATGCTTACATACCTGAAAACTCTGTACAATCTCCTCTGTAATAATGGGTTGACATTCCATACTAAGTTCTAAGCACATGTGAGCGGTCAATACATTTTCTCGAACAAACAAAGATTTACAGTCTTTCACTAATTCTTTCGATACCAAAACATAATCAATGACACTATTCCCTGTTGCAGAAACATATGTATATTTGCCATTCGTATCGCCATCAGTACAACCGTTAATGATATACAGATCAAAATCCAGACAAGTGGATAAAAGTGCATGGTCATAATAATTTATAACGACATCTCGAAAATTTCTAAATTCATATGGAACGTTATATCGCATATCAGAACATTCATTCACATCACCTACGTTAAGATTCCCTGTTCGGGCATTGAAATCGCCACATACAATCACCCAGCAGTCAGGATGCTCTGTACATATTTGTAACAAGCAATTCTCAAGCTCTTGTACACCGTTAGCAACACTCGCTCTCGGATAGTAGGGAGAATCTGCAGGAGACAGATACACACAGATTAAAACCACATCTCTGTCATAAACGAAAAGGTTCTTACTGACCTTGAATATTAGCATACTGTTAAAGTTGCATGGAACTACTGTCACAAAACGAGAAATGGTATGAATAATACAGCATATAACTCCACCTGATCTCCGACCTCTGTTAGAGATTTTAAGAGCTGGGGCAACATAATAATTTAAAGTATTATTGAAGCAAGCATTCTGAAACTCTTCCACGAAAGTCTCCACTAAACATACAAACTGAAAACCACAAATATACGCAAGAAAATCGGGATCATCCAGCTTTGATAAAATGCCATTCACATTCCAGGTGAGAAATCTTAACATACCTCCAATTGGGGGGTGGGCTGGCTGTCGTGACTCGGCTTTGGCCGCTCTGCTAGGTAGTACCGGTGGTACCGAGGACTGGGACCTTGTCGCAGATCACGTCTGGATGCGGTTACGGTCTTCTCGCTCTGGTACCACGCGCAGCTGTCCTCCTTGGAAGTAAGCATGGTGCCCTGAAACCCTTGCCTCCTGAAGTTGTCGGCGTTGCTGTTCGGTCCTGTCACTTGATACGCCTATCCCTTTCGCCTTGAGCTTGGCCCTGCATTCGAGGATGGCGTGCTTGTCTTGACTTCTGCTGAGACAGGCGATGAGAGGTCGGGTCTTGTCTGGTGAAGGTCTCTCTATCCGATGAGCTCTTCGAATGTCTCTGAAGTCTAGCCTGCCAGGGAGAACTCCATTCACAGTATCTAAAAACTTCTCTTCTGAGCTGTGAAAGTTTTCTCCCTCTTGCTCTGGAACATTATAGAGAATTACATTGTCCCTGCGCGAACGTCTTTCTTGGTTCTCCAGCCTTTCTTCCGCCTTGTTAGCTCTAGCCATCTCGGCTAGTTTGTCACCAACGTGGTCTATGTAATCCTCCTGGATAATGAGCTTGCCTCTAACATTTTCTAGTTCTTTGTTCATGTTGTCAAACTTTCTTTCCAGATGCTATACACATCCTCTAAGTCTCTTCATTTCTTCTAAGATTTTAGATGTCGATTCGACTTCCGGCAGTCATGCAGAGCGGACGTGTGTGAGTCTTGCTCCACCTGACAAGCCTAGACAGTCTGCGGCAGCAGTTACGGCAGCCGGTGATGAGCAAGAGGGAGCTCCGAGACGAGTCATCGGATGATTCATTTCTAGGATCCCAGCCAGCTCCGAAAATCAGCCGAGAAAGCTCAAATTTAGAATCAGCGAGAATAGAGATGAAAAAATCAGGTTCGAGCAAGACAAGAAGCAGCTGCAGCTCGCCGCAGCGAGAAAAACCCGTGCAGTCCGACCAAGGGCAGACATAATTCTCTGCCGAAGAGAAAGCTGCCCTCGCTGAAACATCGGCTGAAATTGCGAGACGCTTCGAGCTCTTAGAGTCAAGACTCGTCTCGCTAATTGAAAAAAGATGTGAGAGGTTCGAAGCGAGAATCTTCGACGTCGAAAGAAAATGTGACGAACTAGAAAAGCAGCTCACGTCCGCAAAAAGAGAAGGGAGCGAGAAAGATGAAGTCATCAGAGCCATGACGAAGACCATAGAAGAATTGCGGCAGAAAGATGACGAACAGGAACAGTATCAACGCAAGGAAAATATCCGCATCTTTGGAATCCCCGAGAAAGAGAGGGAGACAGACGAAGAACTGCAGGAGCGGGTTCAGAGGCTGCTTGGCGAGATGGGAGTGGAACAAGACATCGAGTTCTCCGTGATCCATAGAGTGGGAAGAAGACGGCAGGACAAGCCACGACCAATCATTTGCAGAGTGGTGAGACGAACAGACAAGGGGGTCATCATGAGAGCCAAGAGGAACTTGAGGAAAACCAGACCAGAAGTGTCAGTCTCAGAAGATCTCACCGCGACACGCGTGCGATTTGTGAGAGACCTGCGAGCGAGCGGCAAGGTTAGCAAGGTGTGGACAATAGACGGTCAAGTGTGCGTGCAGGGCAACAACGGGAAGGTCCTCTCCAACATAACTTGCCAGACAAACTTGAACCAAGCGCTTGCATCTTGAATACAGCCGTTTGCAGGTGTGTGTGTTCCTGTGTTTACTGGATTATCGTGGAACACGGACGTCCATCCGCCCGAACGCTGTTCAGGTAAATGTCAGCTTTATTTGCCTCTAAACTTGTTTGCAGATAGGCATGTTGTCATTAGGTATGAGGTCGTGAGAGCATGCGGAGAATGTAAACTGCCACCTGTATAACTGCCATTCTTAAGTAGAATGTTATATATAGCCTACTTTGCTTCTACAAGAGGGTTGCTGTAGACAGAACAGTGCAGCAATCTCTTCCTGTTCTTCTGGTTACCATACCAAAGAAAAGTCCATCTGATACTGACTGCACATGTGTATTTTCTTATAATTACTTATTCCCACACCGGATAGGTACTCACCATATCCATTGATACTGATGGATGTAAAGATCGAAAAGAACTACATTCAATCGTGTATATTTGCGACATAACTGGTATTCAGTAATCCCATTTGTGAGTATGTCTAGGGGTTTAGTTTCGTTCTGCTGTTTCTTTTTCTTCTTTGTTGCTTTGGTGGTTGTAGAGTGTGTGTGTGTGTGTGTGTGTGTGTGTGTGTGTGTGTGTGTGTGTGTGTGTGTGTGTGTTTAAAAAGTCATTGCTTTTGCTTATGATTATCGCAATGTTTGATATAGCCAAATCAACACTACATTCATTTATATTCTAAAAGGACAAAAATGACTAAGCTAAATCTTGTGTGTGAAATTTGTAGGGGCCAAGTCGTATATAGATTAACATGTATACCGGTGTGCCTTCGTGTGCGATGTCGGTTGAAAGCAATTGGCATTCCAAGCAACTTTCTACGCCACCAGCAACTGAGTTGCTCGAGTTTTAACCTGTTCTAGTTTTGGGGGCAGTGGCGTGCCACTCTCTGTAAATGCACCAAGAGCCTCGTTCTCGTGTACTCGCGGCTATTGCACATTTAATGGCGGACGTCTTCGCTTCGCTCAGAAAACGCTGAGTTTGGGGACACTAGAAACCCCATCCAAAGAAAATGTAAGCCATGCACAGCATTAATTTATCAAAACTGTATGTTTAATGCATCTATAGGTCGTGAAAGCTCATACAATGTACATTTTGAAATGCAGGTCACACGCAGAACCGTGTGTCCGCGGGTCGACGTGTTCGCAACGTGGCGAGAGGTGAAAAATCAGAGTGGAAACGTGTGCGAGCTGCAGTCTCCAGTATTGCCTGCTACATGGCAAGCAACGTGGCAAGAGACTTTGGTTGCCTCGTGTGCGGAGGAGGCCTTTACGCTGGCGGCATCCCTGTCGCGTTGGCGAACAGCTGATCGAGGACGAAGTACAGGTCGAGTTTCTCCGGGTGCACTTGTACGTGTCGACAGGAAGGTCCACTTGTCTGATGCCTCGGGATCGTGCAGGCAATCTGTAGAGGTAGATGGAAAAGATGGAGCCTCGTCTGTCACTTTGCCCGGATCACAACCCTCTGCAAAGCTGGTCCCGAATGCGCATACTTGCTCCTGCATGGTACGGGGCATGCTCCGAGCCATCTCGCTCATCAGTTTCTGCAGGTCCTCCAGCGTTGCCTCTTTCGTAGGGGATGGAACCGGGCTAACGGGAGGGTCATCCGGAAGGTGTTGTGCCTCTTCATCAGGGGAATCCTTGTTGGAGGCCGAGGTTGCTGCTTCTTTCATGTCATCACAGCTGGAGGGGTCAGAGGTCACGGGTGGTGGGGTGACGTAATCGGCCGGCACTTGAGAGCGAGTACTTCGTGCATCAGCGTGAGCACAAACATTTTCTTTCACGACATCATTTCCGACAGAATTTGTTCGCGAAATATACTCGAAATGTCTCTGCTCACCCTTCTGTCGATGTTCTTCTGCCCGTTGTTGGTCCCGTCGTCTCTGTGATGGAGATTTCCTGCGCCAAAAGCCACGCATGTTGCTCGTGAGCAATGGCTGACCGTCGCGCTGTCTGAATCTCAACACGACGACGACACTGCCACCTTCACCGTCCACCTTCCAACTTGTAGGCTCCTCGGTCATCAGCAGGGATGTCAGAAGCGTATCCAGGGCAGCTGGAAGTCCAGCGACTGGCATGGTGCTACTGTTACTTCACGGTAGTGTGAACTGGCCGGAACGAGACCAACACGTCCTACCGGCGCGAGCGCTAGCCGCTGAGGAGAGAGAAAGAGAAAGAGAGAGAGAGAGAGAGAGAGAGAGAGAGAGAGAGAGAGAGAGAAAGAGAGACAGAGAGAGAGACAGAGAGAGAGACAGAGAGAGAGACAGAGAGAGAGAGAGAGAGAGAGAGAAGAGACGGAGACGGAGACAGAGACAGAGACAGAGAGAGAGAGAGAGAGAGAGAGAGAGAGAGAGAGAGAGAGAGAGAGAGAGAGAGATAGAGAGTGCGATTGTATACACGCGCCGCTTAAGTGTCGCATTCTGTACGAAATGACATGTGCTTGGGTATTGTCAGCGTGTTCGTGTGTGTATCAAGACCTCCTCAGCGAACTCATCTCCTTCTATTTCGTTTCGGCAGAAGGAGAGAGAGAGAGAGAGAGAGAGAGAGAGAGAGAGAGAGAGAGAGAGAGAGAGATTGTTGGGCGCTGCAATTATATCTATGTAACATTTCTTACTTTTAATACAGAAGTTTTAGACGGGAATTTCTCTAAACATACTTCAAGTGTTTTTCTGTTAAAAACCGAATTCTTTCTCTGACGCGATACAAATTAATCAAACGCAAATGGTATCAATCTATTTTGCCGATGTGCATGACTGACTTCCCTTTAAAAAGAAAGAATAATGACTGGTACCCACTGGTGTGAGATATGAAGAAAATGGATATTAAAGTTTAGAGAATGTGTTTATATTAAAGCAACGCAAAGGTATCGTCATGGTAACTATTTTGGATGTGGTATTTCCGCTCGGCTGACTAGCTGGACGGCTGCTGATGAAAAGCTCGGCTAAAGACGACGTTGCGCTGTACACAGCATGACGTAGGTTCCAAAATCTATCTAATACCCAATACTGACATACCTAATCCCGCTCACTGTATTTGGTCGATGTCTTGAAATGGTGCTAGATGACGTCCCTTCATTTTGTCATGGAGAATCCCATTTCCTTGGGCGCGTTTGTTAGGCAAGTGGCTCGCCTCGACGGCTAGTCGAGGGCGAGCGAGACGCACCTTTCGCCAATGAGCGAGAAACGTTGGCAACGCCTAGCCCTCCAGATTCTACGCGTAACAAACGCGCTCCTTGTCTGCAAGTTCATTTTGGGTTCGAACAAAAACATTGACAACAGTCGCGTGTAATTCAAAAGTCGGCACGTGGTTAGGTAAGTGTCGAATGCTCACAAGTTGATCAGCAATTGGCGTTAATGACATAACTTAATACCGAATGGGCTATTCATTAGCAATTAAAGGCAATTGCGTCCGATGATTACGGGCAGGAGAATGAGGTGCGACGAGAAGGGAATGCGTCAGTAACTATTAACTCGCACTCCCTTTGTTGTAGGTTCGTTTTTTCGTTATTCGCTCACCACAGGGAAACTGCAGGGTTGTTTTTTTTTTGTCCCGCTTTTACAATATTGCAGGGAATGATAACTTGTATTGCCATTAAAAGAAAGAAAGTAAAATTCATTATCAGCTGCCGTCAACATGTTATCTGTGTTGAGAATGACTTACTTCGACATGTGTGCGTGCGTAGTGCGTGTATTTCATGGAGTACAGTGCGTGCAAAGTGCCCGTGCACAACATTAAAAATAATCATCAGGATGACAACACTTCCTTGCCTCAAGGTAGATGAACCGAATTTTTTAAAAGTCAATTTTCTCATATCTCCGAAAAAATGTTTTTGTCTCCCTTTTTAGTAAATCAAAGGTAGAATACGACTGAATGCTTTGTTTCTGGGGAAAGTAGGTATTTTATAGTAATACAATTGGGAGGAATATATCAACTGTCAGCTGTTATAACGAGGTAGGAGAAATTAGAATACAATTTTCTCATTTCCAGATTTTCACCCCAATGTGTTAGGTTTTCAGTCATATCTCTGTGCTCTGAAATTTGACTTCCTTGAAACTTGGCATATGTGGTTCATTTTGCCTGCTTCATGGGATGTCCCTTAATCAAAACGGTAACTTCGTGTATATCAAAGGTACAAAATCTTAAATAAGTAACTGGCGACTCATTTCATGTAACTTCAAATGTGAAATTGTGTTAAAATGAAATTCTCAGAAAATTTGTCTTTTATTTGGGTCAGAGCATGCTACTCTTCTGTGCAAAATTACAAGTTTCTATCATTAGCTCCTTTTTTGGTGTTATGATTCAAAAACCGGCAAAGAAATGTTGTATCTTCAGCCATATTGAATATATAATTAGTGGAAATATAATTAGCATAATTTATGCAAACACATCACAGGTAGACAGCACCTTACAAGTACAACCTGTTAAGTGAGACAACTGGACCGCAAAAATTCTACTGAAAAAACATAAATCATAGTTATCTGGTACTACTAACTTAAAAACATATCGTCTGTGCTCCCAAACCCATTCTCTCCAGTCTTCAGCGGCTCATAACTTTGTCACTATCTCTCCTGTTTTCAAGCTTTCTACATCGTTGGAAAGACAAGTGTCCCCACTTTACGACCATATGCGTAGCTCACAATTTCCAAAAGTGAACATCGGACTCATTTTGTGGTGGTGAATAAGAGTTTTAAACAGCTGGCTGACTGACTAAAAATATTCCTCTTGGACAGACCTACAAGGCAGCAAAAAAAAGTTCAAGCAGAGGTGAGCATGCACATCGACAAAATAAAAATAGACCATTTGCGCTTG
>JAWQFJ010010838.1:97500-98605 GCA_034096865.1 Theodoxus fluviatilis
AAAAATGAGTTCACAGATCTTCATCATTTGACTTTACCTACCCATACACCAAATTTCGGTCAAATCGGAGCACTTTGAGTTTTCGGCGGCCATCTTGTTTGTGCCCACTTCTGGTTACCATGGCAACACCTTTTTTTAACCCCACCATGACCTGACCCCGGCCCACATCTAACCCCATACCAAGTTTTAAGTCGATGGGAACTCCTGTGTCTCAGGCGGCTTCGCCGCCTTCGACACAGTCGTCCATTGTTTACTCAGCCGCCATTCTGTTTTTCTCGTGACGTAACCATGGTAACCGAACAATTTGTTCACAGATCATCATCATTTGACTTTACCAACCCACACACCAACTTTCGGTCAAATCGGAGCACTTTGAGTTTTCGGCGGCCATCTTGTTTGTGCCCACTTCCGGTTACCATGGCAACGCCATTTCTTTTAACCCCACCATGACCTGACTATGGCTCACATCTAACCCCATTCCAAGTTTTAAGTCGATGGGAACTCCTGTGTCTCAGGCGGCTTCGCCGCCTTCGACACAGTCGTCCATTGTTTCCTCAGCCGCCATTTTGTTTTTCTCGTGACGTAACCATGGTAACCGAAAAATTTGTTCACAGGTCTTAATCATTTGACTTTACCAACCCACACACCAAATTTCGGTCAAATCGGAGCACTTTGAGTTTTCGGCGGCCATCTTGTTTGTGCCCACTTCCGGTCACCATGGCAACACCATTTTTTTAACCCCACTGTGGCGAAACTGTGATTTCCCATGCTTTCTGTTTATTATTATTACTAGACTGTTTAGCATGCGTCTGCTGAGCCGTAGCTTTAGTGGTTTTTTCCATTGCCCTGAGCCGGTGTCAGTACAGAATTGACCCCTGTGTAGGTGAAGGACTTGAAAGTGTTACGAGTGTAGTGGACTCCACTGGCGTTTTAACGCTGACCAACCTGTGACTTTCAACTTGTGAATTGACCAGTCGGAGTGGAGTGGGATGGACAGTGGTGATTGGACTAACTGAACTTGGTGACGTCAGCAAAGGCATTTAAGCGAGTGTCGCCGGATGCTCGTGGCGTCATATCATTTATTTTTAGCGGAGCAGTGACATCG
>JAWQFJ010010839.1:0-19725 GCA_034096865.1 Theodoxus fluviatilis
ATATATATATATATATATATATATATATATATATATATATATATATATATATATTTGTGTGTGAGAGAGATCTATATGTAATTGTGTGTGTGAGAGATATGTGTGTGTGTGTGCGCGCGTGTGTGTGAGTGTGTGTGCGTGCTTGCGTTCCTGCATGCGTGCGTGCGTATGTGTGTGTGTGTGTGTGTGTGTGTGTGTGTGAGAGAGAGAGAGAGAGAGAGAGAGAGAGAGATGTAATTGTGTGTGTGTGTGTGTGTGTGTGTGCGCGCGCGGCGTGTGTGTGTGTGTGTGTGTGTGTGTGTGTGTGTGTGTGTGTGTGTGTGTGCGTCTGCGTGTGTGTGACTGTGTATGTGTCTGTGTGTGACTCTGTGTATGTGTCTGTGTGTGATTTTGTGCGTGTGTGTTGGTATTGATGGTGATCAATGTATGCTATGTTCGTTGTATTGGTGGTGAGATTAGTGCTGGTGGTCGTGATGATGGTGCTGCAATGGTAGTGATGGTAGTAGATGGTAATGCTAGTGGTGTTGGTAAGGCTAGTGGTGTTGGTAAGGCTAGTGGTGTTGGTAAGGCTAGTGAAATTGATTATTGCGGTTGTAATAGTAAAACAGTTGTGGCGGTATATTTGATGGCTGTGAAATTGGTGATGGTTTTGATAGTAGTGATAGCAGTAGTAGTAACGGTTGTGGTGATGAAAATCGTGGTGGTGGGCGTGACAGTGTTTTACATAGTGATGGTGATGTTACTTGTAGTGCTTATGATGGTACCAGTGGGGATAATCGCAGCAGTCGTGATGGTGGTAGTCATGGTAATGATGGTGGTAGTCATGGTTATGATGGTGGTAGTCATGGTTATGATGGTAGTGGTCATGGTTGTGATGGTAGTGGTCATGGTTATGACGGTAGCGGTCATGGTTACGGTGGTGGTAGTCATGGTTATGGTGGGCGTAGTCATGGTTATGATGGTGATAGTCATGTTATGATGGTGGTAGTCATGTTATGATGGTGGTAGTCATGTAATGATGGTGGTAGTATTGTTATGATGGTGATAGTCATGTTATGATGGTGGTAGTCATGTAATGATGGTGGTAGTCATGTTATGATGGTGATAGTCATGTTATGATGGTGGTAGTCATGTTATGATGGTGGTAGTCATGGTAATGATGGTGGTAGTCATGGTAATGATGGTGGTAGTCATGGTTATGATGGTGGTAGTCATGGATACGGTGGTGGTAGTCATGGTTATGATGGTAGTGGTCATGTTATGATGGTAGTGGTCATGGTTACGGTGGTGGTAGTCATGGTAATGATGGTGATAGTCATGGTAATGATGGTGGTAGTCATGGTTATGAAGGTGGTAGTCATGGTTATGATGGTAGTGGTCATGGTTATGACGGTAGTGGTCATGGTTACGGTGGTGGTAGTCATGGTTATGGTGGGGGTAGTCATGGTTATGATGGTGGTAGTCATGGTTACGATGGTGGTAGTCATGGTTATGATGGTAGTGGTCATGGTTGTGATGGTAGTGGTCATGGTTATGATGGTAGTGGTCATGGTTACGGTGGTGGTAGTCATGGTTATGGTGGTGGTAGTCATGGTTATGGTGGGGGTAGTCATGGTTACGGTGGTCATAGTCATGGTTATGATGGGGGTAAGGGCGATGAAGGCAAAGGTGTCGCGACTCATCACTCACATCTGGGTGTCAAGCCGCATTACACCTTACCCCCTGATCTCTGGGCTGCTTCATCAATTCTTTACTGGCACCTGACGACAGACACGGTGACAAACAAAAACGATGCCCAGGCAAGTACCAGCACCAACTCCACTCTTTGGGAAGTATTCCAACCCGAAGCTGGCTCACGACCGATCTCAAGGGTTCCTCACACCACAGTAAGTGAATAAATCAACTCTGCCCTCACAGGCACCTGGTTTCAGTTCTCAGTGAAAGGATACACACTGTGAGTACATCACCTTGCTTGGAAATGATCGTACATGCCATGAAAAATATGAAGTGGGGTGGGTAAGGGTATGGATTACATGTGCATACTGCAAGCCTAAGGGTGGGGGCGGAAATAGGGGGTGGGGTGGTAGAATAAGGGGGTGGTAAAGAAGAAGAGGGTTGTGGAAGAAGGGGTTGGGAGCAGGGGATTGGAGAGAGAAAGATAGTGGTGGAGCGGTCCCAGTGCTGGCAACACCATGGACTTTATGCATTCTCTGGCAACTCCAGATCGAGTGTACCCGATAAGGCCGTAATGCATACAGGCTGACTGATAAAGGAGTCATCAGAAAAGGCTGACTTATTGTGCTGGGGTCCTAGCCAGGCAGGCATCCTGGCTGAGGTTCAGAATTGGTGACGCCTTGTTGGCAACTGAATGTGGAACTCAGCTCTATCCAACACCCACGTCCAGTAACTTCCACCCCCCACCCCACCCCCCACCCCCACCCCAACATATTTCCACTCATCCTCCTCCCTCCTCACCCCCCCCCCTCTCTCCCCTTCTCCCGCCTTCCTTCACGACCCCTCCCCCAAAGAGTACCTTTGCCGACACCGCATCAACTGTCCAAACTTAATTTCTGTGCTGTCATCTTCACCTTTCACTGACACTCCGAATGGTTTGGGGGGAAGCACAGACCCCCCGCGTCTTCCTACGCGATTCGTGAAAGGCGAATAACTAGGGAAGTCGTGACTTGCTTTCCCCTTCCTCTAACGAATAATTTTGTGATCAATGGCCTTACATAGCCGACAAAGGCTGATAGGTCATTAAACTTCATTCATTCATTCATTCATTCATTCATTCATTCCATATTTCACGCGTCCTCCATATTTTACCTTCCCTCCCCTCAGTCCACCCCGATCTCCCACCCCCTTCTCTCATATCTCCAAAACCTACTTGTAAAAAACTCACACACTACTCCCCACCAATGTCACTATCCACCGCCATCTCCCCATCTCCTACCACTTTCCCTGGGCAAATCCTGCTCAACGTGACGTGACGCGAGCCCATAACCACTTCAATGTATCCAAGGTTGAAAAAAAGCGAATTCTCACCCATTAATGAGTGCTCAAACCGCGTACATTATCCCCTGGTCATCGGGCTACTGTCATCATCATCATCGTCATCATCATTCCAACACCATCTCAACTCCCTGGGGAGCATGCAACCAGGCTGTGGATGAACGCACCAAAGTTAGTTTTCAACATTTCCCAGCGCAGCCCTCACAGGTCCCCGTTTGACTCCCTGGTGGGAAGAAGTTAGGTGAGTAGAGAACCTACTTAATTAGGAAACTATTTTAAAACACTTTAGTTTTTTCATAACGCAAATTGGTGTACGTCTAATGATAAAAAAATATTTTAACAAAGGGTTTTTATTAGCGACCTGTTCACTCTGCAAGAAAAAGGGGGTTAAAAATTTTGAGAATGAATGTGTGTGTGTGTGTGTGTGTGAGAGAGAGAGAGAGAGAGAGAGAGAGAGAGAGAGAGAGAGAAAGAGAGAGAGAGAGAAAGAGAGAGAGAGAGAGGGAGAGAGAAAGAGAGAGTCGAGAGAAAGACAGAGAGAGACAGAGAAAGAGAGAAAAAGACAGAGAGAAAAAAAAACCCAGAGAGACGGAAAGTCAGATGAAGACAAAGACACATAGAAAGACGGAGAAATGCAGAAAGAAAGAGAGACAAAGACAGAGAGAGAGAGAGAGAGAGAGAGAGAGAGAGAGAGAGAGAGAGAGAGAGATACAACTCCGAGATCCACTAAGCTTCGAACGCTGCACCCATGTAGTCTGTCAAGTGCTTTTTCCACTAGGCCGTTTGCTTACTCCCCTCACCCCCACCCCCCACCCCCACCCCCGAATCCCTTTTTTTCATTCCACTTCTACCCTGTCCTCCACCCTCAATGTCTACGTGTGTTCCAATGCAATAGACGGTGCTCTCGCCCGCAGTGTGTTGCTGGTGTGACGTTTAAAGCTTCATGGATCCTTAAGCTGCTTCCTTGGGCATGGTGCTTACCTCGCTTGGCTTCGTCCCTGCAGGCGTAAAACCGGGTACTCCCCACCCAGGTGTAAAACCGGGTACTCCCCACCCAGGTGTAAAACCGGGTACTCCCCACCCAGGTGTAAAACCGGGTACCTGTGAGGGCGCTTTGCAGTGCGATTGACCTGTGAAGCAACCGAGAGCCAGCATCGGGTTGGAGTACATCCATCACCCACCTCCCCGCAGTCCCCTACTCCCCACTCCAATCCCCACCCCTAATGAGTGGAGATGGTGCTGTTATCTATGTATGTATTATCTGTCTCCCTGTCGCTGCGCTTGTCATAAGGTGCCAGTACAAGATAGATCAAGCGGCCCGGTGATGAGGGGGTAAGGTGTAAAGTGATTCGAGCTCCGAGTCTGGGTATTGAGTCATTATTTTAAAAAAAACACAACCACTCCGTTACCTTCTGCTCTTCGTAGATAGCGCATCGCTTTGTGCCAAGGGTGCCATACATCCGGGGCCGCTTACTGCCCCCCTCATCAGCTGGAACCCCTGGCTGCTGGGCTTTCGGGGTCTACTCCAGTAGCTCAGCCAAGGGCGGCCCCAAGCAAAGACGCTACCGGGGGACATCAGGACAGGGTCAACTCATTCATATCCAGCATGTGTTCAAACCACTCTGGAGGATCGCACCCAGCCCATTCGCAACAACACGCTCTTCGCCAAACACCGTGTCCACACCCTTCCCCTCCCTACCCCCTCCCTACCCCCTCCCTACCCCCTCCCTACCCCCTCCCTACCCCCTCCCTACCCCATCCCTACCCCATCCCTACCCCCTCCCTACCCCCTCCCTATCGCCTCCCTACCCCCTACCCAGAGCATTACTGTACGAATTTACCACAGACAAAAATATCAACACCTATCATTGATTCGTAATTATAATAATCATAACTACAACGACGATGATGATGATGGTGATCTTCTTTCTTCTTCTCGTTTGCAGTGGCTATACTGTCAATCCGGTATGGGTAATGAATGTCGTCGTTTTCTCCAACTCGTCGCAGCTGCCATATAGTTTGGTCTGCAGGGGAGTTGGTGACTGTCACACTTCCCTCCTTTCTTCTTCAAGTAAGGGACAGGTCTGGAGTATATGTTCTGCTGTTTGGTCTTCCAGACCACATGCGCATGTTGGTGATGGTGCCAGCCTGTACTTTCGGTTCATGTGAGCATTGAGCCTGTTGTGGCCGGTGCGCAGCTTGATAATGACGACCTGCTGCTCATGATGGTGATGATGATGATGATGATGATGATGATGATACTACTACTACTACTACCAATAATAATAATGATGACAACGACGAAGATGACTATGATGACGATAATGACGACGACGACGACGAAGACGATGATGATGATGATGATGATGATGATGATGACGACGACGAAGAGGACGATGATGACGATAATGACGACGACGACGACGACGATGATTATAATGATGATGATGATGTTGATGATGATGATGATGATGACGACGACGACGATGATAATGACGATGATGATAACTTTCACCGTGATGCTGCGTGAAACCCACAGCTTCGAGGGAGTTCAATTTCTCTGCATGGTGTCCTTTAACAGTGGACTATGTGATTGCTACGTGTTTGCCTTGGAAAGCGATCTAAAAATGCACGCGGCAATTTTAACAGCGTCATTTAGTTTGTTTTTTTCCCCTTGCCTTGCTGGAAGTTGTGGCCTTAAATGCATAAACACCAATTGGTCAGCCTTCCACAAATGGGTCTCATTAGTGGACGTCCGAGGACAGGGAGGCGATGTTGGTTGTTTAATTCGCAGTGACTCCCACACAGAATGACAACAAAAATATTTATTACGTGCTTGCTAGCTCACATACGCAATCTTGGACGGTTATTCCGCACACAGAATGACAATAAAGTGTGAATGATTGACAAACTGGTGTACACAATGCGCTTTCAGCTGAAAAGGGTGACGATAAATATCACACTAGCAGCCCTCTCAAGGAGATTCGGCTCTGTTTCGAGCATAAACGCCTATGCAAAAACGCAGCCAATCAGATGCCGTGGCCCGCGAGCGGAGCGGGGTCCGCACCCCTTTCCTCGGACGAGTCCACTAGTGTGGCCCATCAGTGGAAGGCTAACCCACCAATGTCTTATTCAGATTGGGTGCGTGGTCCATTTGAAACTGTTAACGTTCCATTTTTCCATTCTCACAAACGGAGGTTTGCATGAATGTACACCTAAACCGCCATACATCACTTCAGGCGTGGCCATGAGGCTTTAACTCCACCCGAAGATTGCGTCACGACCTGGGAAAATACGTTTTTTGTCCATCTTCTCTGCACATAAGGTGGCTTTTCATGGCTCTCAAACTTTCATTAACCTTTGATTCGTTTGTATTTCACATCAGACGTTCTCGAAACCTTTTAGGAATATACCCTCGTTTACCAGCGAAGGTTTTTGCTTCGTGTATTTATGACCTCAACGCTACAAAACAGTCCTGACTGTTGTAGTCGTTTCTCCTCAGCTCTCTGCTCGATCAGTGCTGAATATATTTTTTTATTTGTCGCTTGCCTCGTCTCGATTACCATCAAGCAGAACTTGACATAGACCAGGGCTAGCGAAGTAAGCAAGGACAAGTATAGAGGTTGGAATTGAAGTTATCCATAAACTGCAGCAACTATGTTTGTGTGTGTGTGTGTATGTGTGTGTGTGTGTGTGTGTGTGTGTGTGTGCGTGCGTGCGTGCCTGCGTGTATGTGTGTGTGTGTGTGTGTGTGAGAGAGAGAGAGAGAGAGAGAGAGAGAGAGAGAGAGAGAGAGAGAGAGAGAGAGAGAGAGCTAGAGTGTGTGTGTGAGAGAGGATATTTATGTGTGTGCGTGCGTAAAGGTGTTTGTGTGTACGTGTGTGTGTGTGTATTCGAGTGTGTGTGTGTGTGTGTGTGTGTGTGTGTGTGTGTGTGTGTGTGTGAGAGAGAGTGTGTGTTTGAGAAGATATTTATGTGTGTGCGTGCGTGTAAGTGTGTGTGTACGCGTGTGTGTGTGTATTCGAGTGTGTGTATTCGAGTGTGTGTGCGTGTGTGTGTGTGTGTGTGTGTGTGTGTGTGCGTGCGCGTGTGTGTGTGTGTGTGTATGTGTGTGTGTGTGTATGTGTGTGTGCGCGCGTGTGTAAAGGAGAAGCGCCAAAGGAGAAAAAACCGAGAGGGCGTCATGCTGGACCCTGACCAGACCTTCCCCTGCGGCCGCTGTGGTCGGGCTTACCGGTCCCGCATCGGCCTCTACAGCCACCAACGTGTCTGCGGTGGACGTGGACAACAGCGTCGATCGATCTTCGTTGGCGAAGCAATGCCATATATATATATATATATATATACGTGTAAATGTGTGTTTGCGTGCGTGCGTGTGTGTGAGCGTGTGCATGTGTGTGTGTTTCTCTGTGCATATGTGTGTGTGTGTGTGTGTGTGTGTGTGTGTGTGAGAGAGAGAGAGAGAGAAATAGAGAGAGAGATAGAAAGTGAGAGAGAGTGAGGGGAGAGAGCGAGAGGGGGGGGGGGAGAATGAAAGTGAGTGAGTGAGAGAGAGAGAGTGAAAGTGAGCGAGAGAGAGTGAAGAGAGAGAGAGAGAGAGAGAGAGAGAGAGAGAGAGAGAGAGAGAGCAAACACACAGACACACTGGCAAAAAGACATACACATAGAGACAAAGAAAGAAAGCTCATTTCAGCACACTTACGCACAAACACACATACAAGTAAATACATTCAAGATATTAAAAAAACTTAAAGAATTCACTACCCAGTGCATGCATCCCACGTCCTACACGCGCACACACGTGCACACTGAAACATGCACTCTTGCTTACACATGCGGCCAGAGCCGCCAGCACTGATGGCACTGTTTGGATGAAGAATCGTGGCAGGCACCAGGAAGGGAGAAGGTAGAGGTGTCTGCAGTGCCAGAGGGTGAGCCATAAACATAACAGGCATTGCACTGGAGGTGGGAGGGGGGGGGGGGGGGAGGACTGGGGAACGAATAAGAGTTGGGGTGGGGGGGAGGGAGGCAGGTGTACTGGGGTTGGGGGAGATCGCAAGGGGTGGAGTGGGGGTTGTTATGGAGGATTCCAGTGACAGATTTAGAGTAGCCCCGAGGGCAGAGGAAGAACGTTGGCATTAGGTCTATGGGAAGGTAGTTGTGCTGGACGGGAGGCGTGGGGGATGAGATGGGGGGTATGACCAACAGAAGAAGAGAGGGGATAGATGAGGGGCAGAGAGTGGGGGTAAAAGGGAAGGGGGGGATGCTGGGAGGCAAGGAGGGTGTGTGTGTGTGTGTGTGTGTGTGTGTGTGTGTCTGTGTGCAGTTCAGTAAGACGGCTGAGGGTGCAGAGCTGTGTCGGGGATGTAATTGAAGGGAGGTGTCTTAATTTGGATTTCATTATCATCCCCCCCTGACTGTCCCCAGGGGTCCTATTGATTCTCTCCCTGTAATTTGGGGATGGAGAGAGCGCTGCACTGGAAAACGACGCGAACCCTTGCCGGGTTGTTTTTTCTCTGGGCCCCCGTTCATTCCCCCACACTGGGCCTGGTTCTGTCCAAGACGGAGCAGGGGACATTTCTGTGGGCATCCTTTCCTCCCCGCGGAATGCGGCGTGGATGGTGTAAGGTCCCTGGGTTTTCTGCTCTTGCATCGATCCGATGCTTGGACCTCACCCTGCTCCGCGGACTCGCGCCCGTCACCTTCCTGCGTGGCCATCGATCTTCATCGTGGAGGGAGGAGAAAAGACGGGGATTGATTCTAATTTCTCCACACAGAGATCTGGCCAGCACCGGCTGAAATCACCTGACCCCTGCACTTCAGTCTCGACCTGGCAAGGACACGAGGAGACATTGAAGTTGTTGTTGCGGTGGCGGTGGTAGAGGTGGTTGTGGTGGTGGAGGTGGCGGTGGTGGTGTAATGGAGGGGATGGTGATGGTGTGGTGGAGGTAGTGGTGATGGTGTGGTGGTGGTGGTGGTGGTGGTGGTGGTGATGGTGGTGGTGGTGGTGGTGGTGGTGGTGGTGGTGGTGGTGGTGGTGGAGGTGGCGGTGGTGATGTGATGGAGATGATGGTGATGGTGTGGTGGAGGTGGTGGTGGTGGTGATGGTGTGGTGGTGGTGGTGTGCTGGAGGTGGTGGTGTTGCTGTTGGTGGTAGTCATGATGGTGGTGGTGGTAGGGTAAATAGTGTTGGTGGTTGCTTCGGTAATGGTGTCGGTGATGGTGGTAGTGGAGGTGGTAAGGACAACAAGACGGTGGTGGTAGTGTTAGTGGTGGTAGTGTTAGTGGTGGTAGTGTTAGTGGTGGTAGTGTTAGTGGTGGTAGTGTTAGTGGTAGTAGTGTTAGTGGTGGTAGTGTTAGTGGTGGTAGTGTTAGTGGTGGTAGTGTTAGTGCTTGTAGTGATGCTGGTGGTACAAGAGGTAGCAGCAGCAACAACAACTCAAGAATGAATGAACGAACGAAAGAATGAACGCACAAACCAGTTTGTTGCGTAGGTCTGCGATTCCTTACAATGGCAGGAATACAATGGCATGTTACACCAATGTGCTCATGATTGAATTCTTTCTCTGTGACCATCTTCACCACCACCACTACTGTCGCTACCACCACCACCACCACCACCACCACCATCACCACCACCACTACTGTCGCTACCACCACCACCACAACAACAACAACAACCACTACTATTAACATCTTCGTAACCACCAGACCTACCATTAACACGACCACCAGCACCACTACCTCCAAAGCCCCTACCACTACCATAACCACCACCCACACTTAATGTTTCTAATGCTTGTACACATGCATCTGCTTGCTTGCATGGCTGTTGTTGTTTCTTCCGACTCTATAACCACTGATATCATTCCCAAAATGTTTGCTGTTACCGCAACAACCAGGATGATTGAGGCATAGAAACACACGTCACCAGCCATTTGCGGACTAACACTAAGTGGTAAGTAATATGGCGCCGGCCGATCAGGGCGACAAGATGATGGCTCTTTTGTTTGGTCTGTACCTCACTTTCTCTTTTGCGCTTCCTCTGGGACATATGGACTGCTACTGAGTGTAGTGAGGGGGGGAGGGGGGAGGGAGGGGGGGGGAGGGGGGGGGAGTTGGTCTTCTTGTAGCTTTCACTTGTGCAGGGCTGTTTTTGTATTGTTCTATTGTATATTTTTTATGTGGCGACGGGGGGTGGGATGGGGGGGGGGGGGTACGTCTTAGTGGTCGTGTCTCTGTCCATATGTATTATTTATTGTCTTTATGTATTCGTCAGTCACTTAAAAGGGGGGGGGTGTATTATTCTTAGTTTGTACCTCTTTTGTCAACAGTTCTTAAACAGTAACTTTAACTGTTCTTTGTATATTGCCCCATTTACCAGTTAATCCTTTGGTTCCAGGTGCAGTCTTATCTCTTGTCTGTGTGCAGCTGCGTGTGTGGCGTGAGTGAGGTACCTGGGGTAATGTCCATATGTTTTTTGTATAAACGGCGTGTTAGGGTGTGTAAGCGATGTGTGCGTTTGGCTTTTTGTTTTGTTTCTTTTAGCCTTCATCACTTAGTTTTCCTCGTGCTTGTTTTTTAAAATGATGTCACTTGGTGAAATAAATTACTGTGAACTGTGAACTGTGGACACTTCATTGAATCCCACAGCTGTTCATGCGAGTAACACTGCACTTCAATAATAAACATGGGTTTCTGGAAACTCCTTTTAAGACGGGTTTTTTCTTGTTTGGCACGGCATAAACATTGAATCAACACTCACACAGTCACACAGAGGGGAAGGTGCATCACAGAGGTTCACCTTCTACAGATACATTCATGCTCATTCACGCACACACTGGGTTACAACTGCAGTATTACTTCACTGCTGCATGAGACGGTGAGACTACAAGAGTTACACTGGAGCTCCACACCCTTTCAAAGTTTCTGAAAGACGAAGATTCCAGGAGATCTGGTGAAAAGGCTTCTTTAGCCAAATCTGGTCCAAAATGGCCGCAGGCGTGGGTTTCTCAACAATCAAAACAAATTTCTGTCATCTACCTCTGGCCTCTGTCATCCCAGCTGATGGAAATAAACACAGAAGGTAATAGAAAGAGAAGAAGAAAACATCGGAAAGCATTCATGAGGTCTCTTGACACTGTTATTTTTAGCAAGGTTTCGTTGTCTGTTTACATTGCAGTCATGTGATGTTGCTGGTGCAGAGTTTTCAAGCATCCAATACCGTCAGCTCCGAATCTACAGACGAAGTAACTTCAGCATGGAACGAAGCACAATTTATACGTGCTGGGAGAATGTTTTTTTTTAGAAGCCTTCACATGTTAATTGTTATCGATTAGTTAGGTTTTGAGATATCGACTTCTAGGATATTAGTAGCATGCTAAGTATGTTTCAATAGTGATCTTCTTTTATTGGCGTTTTCTGGAGTGGTTCAGCAGACCAAGCCTAGTGTGACAACACCCCATATGCATAGGCTGCATACAGAATCGAAGGAATTAGTGATACAGGTCTTAATGGTGAGTTGGACTGGAAGCGGCTACTCGCAAATTCATTATTGCTATCCTCAGCGGGATCCGTACGGAGCACTTACGACTGAATTCAGTGAGGCTTTCAAAACTTCCTATAACAGCTTCTGATTTATGTATTTGGAAGAGCGAAAGATAATTCCAGTGCTGTCGGTCGTGTAGGACATACTGCAAAAGGGGTTCTTGGCTCGAAGCGTCTAGCAGCAAACTACATGTACATGCTTGATGTAAGGATAATGGATTTCATGTAATTTACACCATAATTTCTGCCATGACCAGAATATAAAGATGGTACGCGTTTTGACTTGGACTCTACTATTTTTTGATGCACCTTTTAACGACACTGAATATACATTACGACCTAAAATGTCTTAATTCAACCAACAAACAGTTTTATTCTTGCACAATCTCCGATCCTCAAGAGCATAGCTATAATCGACCAATGAGAAAATAGAAAAACATTCACTCCAGTACCGCGTGTCGAAAATCCTTACTGTACACGTTTTTTTTCATGAATGAGTGGATGAGACAATGAGAGCTGTCAGGCCCTCCCTTAAGGTTGTATTACACGAAGCGAGTTCACACTTTCCACACTGACGACGTCTACACGACATAAATATCTCCCAATCGCAAAGCGCCACTGCTCTTCTTGCTCCACTACGGCAAACCGCCATTGGCTGCCACAATGACACACGCTGAGAGCGTCTGTGTGGAACGTGTGGAATCGCCTCGTGTAATACAGCCTTTACCACCAGGGATTCAAGTCTGCTATTCATGCAGCATCAGCTGACTCTTTTCAACCAAAATGTTCGAACTCGTGACCCCTGCAGCATCGAAACCTGCACCTGGCCTCTTCAAGACCGGCTACTTTCCACGTGAATCGGACCGTCACGACCTTCTCGAGCTTCTTCAGTGTTTCTAGGATGCAGAGGCAACTCAATACCACACAGGTGCCCTCTTATACTCCCGAGCTGAAGAAAAAAAACACTTCGAGGCTTTTCCTACCTCCTCCAGGAAGGAGAGCTTCGCTCACGCGCGGGCCGTCATGGCGGGCTCGAGTTCCCGTGACGCTCTCAGAGGCGGTGAACCTGATTTAAGAAGACATTCCACCCGGAGGATCCAGGCCCAGCATGCTCGAGAGGAACTGTGATAAACTTTGACAGCAGTGTCGATGTTATCTACTACCAACGTCTGAGCGTAAAGAATTCATAAGTGGAGGCTTATATAAAATGGATGAGGAGTGCCAAGCCCCCGTTTTGCGGGGCTCGTCCCACTCGCTCTTGACCGACTGAAACTTGCGTCTGAAGAGCCTTACTTGCGTCCGTCAGAATCGTTTTCTTCCAGAAATGTCAGGCCGACACAGACTGGATAATGTCGAGAAAATGAGTCTGTTCGCCACGGTTTTGTGGAAGGATGAAATTGATCGAAAGCGATGTCTGCGGTGAAAATGCTTGATCCTGTTCATCGGCATATATTTTATCGACGTCACGAAAGCGCATATGGATGAGGAATTTGAACACCTCATCGGCCTGTGGGGTCGAGAAGCAGAATGCCATGAAATCTCTTCACCCCGTCTGGTCGCACTCGGCTGGTCATTCTGGGAAACCATACTTTTATCTTGCGTAGTTCACACTGCAATTGCGTCTTTGAAATTGCATTTGTCTGGCTTTCTGTTAAAAGTGGGAGTTCGAGGTAAACTGCATTGCAAAGTTGCATGTTTTTGCGAGATCCTTTTTGGTGATATGCTCTCTGGTTCTTCGCAGTGTAAAAGTC
Organism: Theodoxus fluviatilis; assembly: GCA_034096865.1. Classification (NCBI taxonomy): domain Eukaryota; kingdom Metazoa; phylum Mollusca; class Gastropoda; order Cycloneritida; family Neritidae; genus Theodoxus; species Theodoxus fluviatilis. The sequence goes on from JAWQFJ010010839.1 coordinate 13,311, forward strand.
TTTAAATGGATGAAAGAGAAAAACCATCTTCCATCTCACACAAGTCACTGGTCAAAACTGACAGAGGTGGTTTGGTATCTCATTCTGAATCAAGAAAGTTCTTACATAGTAACTACAGCCGAGTAAGATTTGGTGTATTCACTCGCGACTAAATTAGAAGACTGGCTTATCTAACATGGCATGAAGAAGACGCTCTGCAATAATGAGGCCGTCATGGATCTTTGATTGCAACTGGGTAGGAAACGTGGATGGAAAACATAGTTCGTTGATGCATGAAGCAACGAGGCAAAATTGACGCGCGTTTGTGTCCCGTGTTTGAGCGGGTGCTTGCAGGAGTGCGTGTGCACATGAGTGAATGCACGCGTGTGTGTTTGAGAGAGAGAGAGAGAGAGAGAGAGAGAGAGAGAGAGAGAGACAGACAGACAGCCAGACAAACAGCCAGACAGACAGGCAGACAGCCAGCCAGCCAGCCAGACAGACAGACAGACACACAGACAGACACACAGACAGACACACAGACAGACACACAGACAGACACATAGACACAGATAGACACATAGACAGACAGACAAACAGACAGACACACACACAGACAGACAGACACGCAGACAGACAGACAGAGAGACAGACAGACAGGCAGACAGGCAGACAGACACACAGACAGACAGACACACAGACAGACAGGCAGACAGACAGACAAACAGACAGACAGACAGACAGACAGACAGACAGACAGACAGACAGACAGACAGACAGACAGACACACAGACACACAGACAGACAGACAGACAGGCAGGCAGACAGACAGACAGACAGACAGACAGACACACATATATGGGGAACGAGTCCATACAAAAGCATGAGGACAATTACGAGACGGTGAAAAAAGGAAAACGAGAAATCAGATATAAAGGGAAAAATTCACTACGAAAGAGAATCCACAGGAGAAAGAATGAAAGAGAGAGAGAGAGAGAGAGAGAGAGAGAGAGAAAGAAAGAGAGAGACAGAGAGAAACAGAGAGAAACAGAGAGATAGAGATAGAAAGAGAGAAACAGAGATAGAGATAGGAAGAGAGAGAGAAAGAGAAAGAAAGAGATATAAAAAGAAAGAGATGGAAATAGAAAAAGAAAGAAAGAGAGAGAGAGAACGAGAGAGACAGAAAGAGAAAAGAGAGAGAGAGAGAGAGAGAACGAGAGAGACAGAAAGAGAAAGAGAGAGAGAGACAGAAAGAGAGAGAGAGAGAGAGAGAGAGAGAGAGAGAGAGAGAGAGAGAGAGAGAGAGAGAGCACATCCACAACAGAGACATCTCAGCACTTGACAATGATTACACTTCAGTCACAGTACACTACCGCCACCTCTCTCCGCTGCCACTCTCTGTGCAGACTTGGCTGGCACCTCCCGACAGGGCAGCTCTACAGGCTGGGGTGATGGACAGCCCAATCTAAACCTGGCCTGGCCTGGAGGACAGTCTTTTTGCGGCAGGAACGCGGTAAAAGACAGTTAGAGACCCTGCTTCCCCTCAGCGCCTAGCGACTCGTGCCCGCAGCCCTCAATGCTGACAATAGCTATCATCATTTTCTGGCGCCTGAGGCTGACGTGTCATTTTTTTCAAGTTGAAAAGGTGTTGGTTTTTTCTTCTCTAGAGGAAAAAAAGAGTGACCCTATTCCTAGCGAAAAAGATTTAAATCTTTTCACCTCAAGATAAACGAGCACACTTTTAAAAGGTACTACCTCTCTTGATTTTGCACAAAGGGATTGTTTGCTGACTTCATCTGTTGTGGATCATAGAGGATAACGTTTCTCTACTGTTTCTTCTCAAAGAAAATGTTCATAAATATCACAAACTAAGGCGATTGAGCCACAATGGTATTGTAGAAACTAGAAGTAATTCTACAGTTTCCTCATGAGCAGGCCTTCTACTTACAAGATGTGACTTCTGTGCCTTGGTTTGGGGGTAAGAATAGACCCCCCGTGGGTTGGGGGTAAGAATAGACCCCCGCGCCCCCCTACGCGAGTCGCAAAAGACGAATAACTAGACAAATAAAGACTTGACCGGTTCTCACTATGACCATTGCTAATGACTACTAAAACATATGACCTGACATGGCCTGCAAATGCTAACTGTCTGTAAGTCCTCATAAAACAATCAATCACTCAATCAGTCAGTCAGTCCATCGATTGGTCGGTCGGTTGGTCGATCGTCAATCAATCAAACAATCAATCAATCCCAGGTGTTTCATTGACCTACTTGCTTCTTTTCTTTCTTCCATGGAGATCAAGACGTTGCTACGAACCCTTCTGTGTTGTAGTGCTTTGCACACGAAAGGGCGGTGTGAGCGCTATGCACTGTTAATGAGATGTTAGCCAAGGAATCATTTGATGGAGCTGTGAAACCTTCCCTTAATGATTGGCTATGTTTACAATATGCCCTAGAAACCCTAGGTGGTTTTTCGGCTCCACTGAGCGCTACGTGTTGAAGTGTTTATACAGCCATTTCATGCCCAAGATTTTCCAGCAAGAAGCGTTCGCGTACACCATGCGTAAAACTGGCAAGCGTGAACTAATATTTCTTCACGCTCTGTTTCCCTATCCATTTGAGGTGATACATCGTAGCTAACTGCTCAAGATCAGCGTAAGTTTCGCTAGCAGCAGACAGGTCGGACCCGATCGTAACAACAGAGTCGACCTTTTCAGTTTTTGAACAAAAGTATCTTTGCAGTGACACTTGTTTTGGCAAAATAATTTTTGTTGTGCTCGTAGTATATTTCCCGTTTACCAAGTGTGAAAACTCCCTTATCAATTGTGCGAAAAGAAAGGTGAAAAAATGGTAAAATATCACAAACATGTTTCTGTGTGTTTGACAGCATAGGGCTACCTCTGGATAAGGTAACATATCTACTTTATTCATATAAATACATGAAAAATAAAGGTTACATTTCACTGGCAGTATGTGCTGGCAATTTATGTATGTATATAGGTACGTATGTATGTGGGATATGTAGATCCTGAAGGCCTACTAGTCATGAGACCCAGTTGGTAAGAAACAAGGGCATCGAGTGAATCTGGGCGTAAAGTTGCGCTTCCCCATTTTAGCAGCCATTTTCCACACGCATTTTGTCTTCAAGCAGCATCAACATTCCAAATAAACACCTTACAACACCACTCAGGAGTTCTCCTTCTTGTGATAAACTGGAGTGGGGGTCTTGCAGCACCTCTGAGGAAGAACCATCTTCCTACACCATATATATGCCTCGCCTCCATGCTTGCTATCAGCATCCCTCTCTTCAGGGATGCCATGTCACAAAGTTCCCATAAAGTGTTGTGGGAGGGGCCTCGTCCTTGACCCATACAGATTAGAAAATCAAGTCAGTATCTATCGGGTTATCGTTATTGTCGTCGTCATGGCCTTTGTGTTATCATCTCAGACCATTGAATGGACGCAATGAAAGACTATGAATGTCAGAACGATCTTCAGGTCTGCTCATCCTATTAGGATATGACCCCCAGAGACGAGCCGTCCTCGATAGCGCTACGCCAATGTCAACACAATAGGAGTGATCAGTTCCGGTGGTGGCAAGCACGGGCCTTGGTTAGTCGTGACAAACTAATTAGCCCGCCCTTCAGCTCTGCCATTCCTGACGATGTAGCGGAGGCACTCGTGCCAGTTTGGGCATGCGTGCGTGTGCGAGCATGCAGACGCATGTGCGTGCGAGAGAGGAACCTCGGGGAGCTTGTATCTATAATACCGGTCCAATCTGACATCTGTACTGAACACCGCAGTGGTAAGGACTGTAATTTGCTGAGGCCCCCCCGCTCTGAAATCGTGGAGGGTGTGCGTCAGTCCAGCTACCTTAACGTGGACTCAAATGACCATGCTGTCAAGGGTGACAGCCAAATCACTAAGCAAGCGATAGGGAGAGGATCCTACAGACCTCAAAGCACGACTGTACACAGACCGGTCTGGGAACACGACGGAGCCACGACAATCGCAGCAGAAAAGGGCACCCATTCAAAGCAATGAATGCAAAGAAGGAAAATGTTAGGTTCTTTCAACAGTTCCCAATGATGTTTGGACAGGGTGATCAGCAGTAAAGTATAGTTATGCAGTGTAAGTGGCTGGCACCTTATGCGTCACCGGTTGCTCAGCGGATTGAGTGGGCGAGTGATACAGAGTAAGTAGGGGATTTTGTTCGTATGAGCCGTTTTCCTTGTTTGAGCATGTATCCTATTACATCAATAGCAGGACTCTTGAAAGAGAGCGTAACCATACATTGTTGTGTGTGATGCGACATGGATGGGGATTTCGGCTTCGCTGGCGTTTGAAAAGTTGCAGATCGAAACTTCGGGGTGAAAGAGCACGCTTCAGATAATATACCCATACACCCCGCACTACTTATTGTTTGCTGATCAGCTAACGGAAAAAAAGCAACAACGTTTCTATGCCTGGTGTGGTTTAGAAAACATGTTTCATCCTTTTCTTAAAAACCATTCAAACCGCCTCGCTTGCGTTCACAATGTTGCGTTGCTGATACTTTCCTAAAACAATTCTTGAAATATAAGTTTAAGTTGGCTTTGCATTTATCTTTAGATTTATACGTGCATGTTTCTATGCATGTAACTAAGTACAAGTATAAAACTTGTGTGACCTCCTCAAAAATAAGAATACTTCCGTACATATAAAATCGTGGAAAACAATCAACAAGCTCCGCATGAACGACATGTAGCCAGCCCGAGCTCTGGTTTTACAAGAATCATGGCACATCCATCCTGGAACACATTTTCCCGCCCTTTCAAAGAGGAAAGACACATGAGCGAATAGCGTGGTGTGGAGTGTACACGGAATGAAACCTTGTAGAGCTTCCGGGCTGAGATTCTCTGTTGCGTACGAACCGTAACGAACCTAGCTCTGTTTGCCGCCTTAGCAGACAGCAGCCACACGTCTGCACCACGCACACCTACGCAGAGACACACAGACACGCACGCATACACACACACACACACACACACACACACACACACACACAGACAGAAAGAGACAGACAGACAAACAGACAGACAGACAGAAACACAGACAGAAACACAGACAGACAGACAGACAGACAGACAGACAGAAACACAGACAGAAACACAGACAGAAACACAGACAGAAACACAGACAGACACAGACAGAAATATAGACAGAAAACACAGACAGAAACACAGGCAGGCAGGCAGTGAGAGAGAGAGAGAGAGAGAGAGAGAGAGAATGACAAACAGACAGACAGACAGACAGACAGACAGACAGACAGACAGACAGACAGACAGACAGACAGACAGACAGACAGACAGACAGACAGACAGACAGACAGACAGACAGACAGACAGACAGACAGACAGACAGACAGACAGCTCTGATGTTTTTCTTTTCACGTGGCGCATCCGGTGATCACGCCACATGTGAAATTTGTGGTTCGGTAACCCATGGCTGAATAATACTATCGTTTTCAAAATCGTATCGGCCTTTACCACCCTTGCAACAAAGACTCGTTCATGTATCTACTAACATAAAAGTAGCCAACAGGTGATGATTGGTATGAAAATTATATTCCAACTTCACGTGAGATGACTGTATTTAATGAACATTGATAATGCAATCGACCAACTATGTCTCAGCTGGGTTAAAGGGAACCACATTAGGTATGTTGTTTTCATACTTTTAATCGATTACAATTTCCCAAGCGAACGCTTGGAAAGGCAGACGATGTGAAATTAGGCATTCCACGTGCGTATGCAATAGCGGATTATTTAAAAATAGATTATCTGCACTTACAAGGTGATTTCATAATGACCCGAAAATGCTGGAAAGTCCAGCGCTGTTCTGAATTCTTCTCGCGCGCAACCAAACTTGAACGCAATTATAACTGCAATCATGGAAGACGTATGAGCAACCGTTATGTTAAAACATGTATGAGAATGATAAAGACTTATGTGGCCTTCCAATGGACATGCAAGGAAAAGAGACTCATAACTAAGTAAAGTATCTCCCTTACTGAACTTTCGGATCTTACGTTTTCCGGTAACATGATAACATCGCTGTCTCTGTGCACTTTCACATGTCTAGCAGATTAGCGATGTCACAGTAGCATGCAAGTCTGTTGTATTGTTCCCTATTGTGGAAAACATCTGCTGGAAGACATTTATTCCCCAACCATCCTGAACTTTGCAAGACATGGATAATGGTTGTTCAGCGCCATCGTCCGCTACTTTTGTCGGCAAGGGGAATAACTCCCGCGCCCGGGAACTGGCAACTACTAATCCGCAGTGTTTGTGTTGATTACTCACCAATCTATGACTTCACATTTGTTTGTGTTGATTACTCACCAATCTATGACTTCACATTTGTTTGTGTTGTTACTCACCAATCAATTACTTCACA
>JAWQFJ010010841.1:0-5000 GCA_034096865.1 Theodoxus fluviatilis
AGAGAGAAGAGCGAGAGAAAGAAGAGCGAGAGAAAGAAGAGCGAGAGAAGAAGAGCGAGAGAGAGAAGAGCAAGAGAAAGAAGAGCGAGAAAGAAGAGCGAGAGAGAGAAGAGAGAGAGAGAGAAGAGCGAGAGAAAGAAGAGCGAGAGAAAGAAGAGCGAGAGAGAGAGAGAGAAGAGCGAGAGAGAAAGAAGAGCGAGAGAGAAGAGCGAGAGAAAGAAGAGCGAGAGAGAGAAGAGCGAGAGAAAGAAGAGCGAGAGAGAGAGAAGAGCGAGAGAGAGAAGAGAGAGAGAAGAGCAAGAGAAAGAAGAGCGAGAGAGAAAGAAGAGCGAGAGAAAGAAGAGCGAGAGAAAGAAGAGCAAGAGAAAGAAGAGCGAGAGAAAGAAGAGCGAGAGAGAGAAGAGCGAGAGAGAAGAGCGAGAGAAAGAAGAGCAAGAGAAAGAAGAGCGAGAGAGAGAAGAGCGAGAGAAAGAAGAGAGAGAGAAAGAAGAGTGAGAGAAGGAAGAGCGAGAGAGAGAGAAGAGCGAGAACGAAGAGTGAGAGATAAGAGCGAGAGAGAAGAGCAAGAGAGAAGAGCGAGAGAGAGAGAGAGATAGAGAGTGAGAGAGATTGATTGATTGATTGGTCTTTATTTCGGCCAACGACCCATCACAATAAAAGCTTTCTGTTTAAACAAGTCATAATAGTTTATATGTACATGAGTATGTATTTACAGCATCCGGTTTCATTTTCCTGGCAAAAAGAAAAGGTACAGTTTCAGCCATTTGCACACATTAAAAAAAATCAAGTAATATTTTCATTCTATATCAGCAGGATCTGGAACTACACAGTGTACAAGTTCAGAGAGAACTGAACTTCAATTATGGCCATCGGCCCATTGCATTTTTTGTTCTCTCATCTTCAAGCCGTAGAAAATGTACATTGCTAGTGACCCTGTCATTCTTTAGTTAGTTCCCTGCATTAAAGTTCTACAAACTCTGACTTTCCATTTTTTGATCGAGAATTGTTCTAAATATTTTCTCCTCAACTCTTCATATGCAGGACATGCTAGCAGAAAGTGTACTTCATTCTCTCTTTCTTGACAAAATGGACAATCGATGTCTTGTACCTGCACATGTCGTTTAGAGAGAGAGAGAGAGAGAGAGAGAGGAGAGAGAGGAGAGAGGAGATAGAGAAAGAAGAGAAAGAAGAGGAGAGAGAGGGGGGAGAAAGAAGAAGAGAGAGAAAGAAGATGAAAGAGAGAAGAAGAACGAGACAGAAGAGGAGAGACAGAGGAGGAAAGACAAGAAGAGAAGGAACTAAACTGAATTGAACTGATTTTATCAGCGTCCATAGGCCCATTGCATTTTTATGTGGTCGACAAAAAAATCGATAAATTAATAAATAAATAGCTTCACATTAATCCCGCGGCACTGTGTCATATCAACTTGCGTTTTGCGTAGAGAAAGGAGGACGACAAACGAACAAATGGTTTATTATGGGGGCCTCCGGCCCATTACAAATGACAGTAATAGCACAAAGTCTGAAGCAATCTTGCCACTTCCCAGGCTACTATTGGACAACGGTGACAATTGTAGCTTGTAATCCATATCATCAATCATCAGTACATTAAGATTTGTATGTCTATATAGCTGTTTCACAATAGCAGTGATTCTGATCGTCTACGAAACGCCTTATACAGATATATTGCAATATTTCTTATGGCACAAACATCGTTATTTGCGAAAATGTTTGTCACAGGTTCTTCAGCATCATGCTGTATAATTGACTTGACTTGACTTAGTCCTCTTCGCACCGGTCGGACCATAGGGCCTTCACTGCAAGTCTCCACCTCTGTCTGTCTTGGGCTGCCCTCTTCGCCTCTCCCCAGGTCATCCAGACTGTCCTCAGCTCTGCTTGTAGGGACCATTTCCAGGTCAGTGCTGGTCTACCACGCTTCTGTTAACCCTGGGGGTTTCAGTCCAAGGCGTGGCGTGGAATGCTGGCATCGTTTCTGCGCAGGGTGTGCCCGATCCACTTCCATTTCCTTCTTTGGATGGCGTTGACGATCGGCTCCTGCCTGGTACGTTGCCAGAGCTCTTTGTTGGAGATTCTTTCTGGCCATCTGATACGCAGGATCTGGCGGAGGCAGGTGTTGATGAAGACTTGTAGCTTGTGGCCGATGCTCTTGGTACGTCTCCAGGTTTCAGACCCGTAGAGCAGCACAAATTTAACGTTGGTGTTGAAGATCCTCAGCTTGGTGTGACGGCTGAGGCTCTCGTTTCTCCACACTGGTATCAGGGTTACGAAGGCGTGTCGTGCTTTGCCTATTCTGGCTCTCACGTCTTCATCTGTCCCTCCAGTCTTGCTGACCACGCTGCCCAGGTACGTGAAGCGGTCGACGCCCTCTATGGCTTGACCATCAATGGTGATGGGAGCTTCCCTGGAGGCTGTATAATTGGTAGTATGTATTTCATGCGTAGGTCATAAGTAGCTGGACAATGAAATAAAAAAGGATTTCATCTCCTTCATTTTCCCAGCATAATGGACAGATATTTATGTAAGGAGTTTTATTATATCTATACGTATGTACGAACAAATCGCTTATTCTCATTCTGAAGTGTATCAGAGCATCTTTATAGACTCTTTTATCTACTACATGGAGATATGGCTCTAAGAAGTGATCCACCTTAAGTAGTCTATAAAAGGAATATCTGACACTAGACTGTACACGATTTCTCCAGTCATTTTTATACCATTCAATCATTCTACTTTTCAGTTGTTTTAAGAAGGTCGTTTCGTTTGGAAGCATTTGACTGTCCCACTCTCTTTCAAAATTATACTTCAACAGTAACATTTTTATTCCTGTAGCCCAATTAAATCTATCATCAGCCGTTTTTAGCATGAACATGTAAATTTGGTGAGGGTATCTATCATGGTCCATTCTCAAGAGTTTAAGCCAATATTTTATGGAGCGTATCTGAGCATTGATGATCTAATGGGTATCGACCAGTGTCACCGTAGATCATCACGTTCGGCGTTCTCGGGGCAACATTAAGGAACCACTTTAGTATAAACATATGAATAGTTTCGATACGTCTACAATCATAGATGCCCCAAATTTCTGATCCATAGAGTAGAATGGGCTGGACCTGTGCGTCAAAAATCTTACACAACACATCTGGTGTAACGACATTGAGCTTTCTCAAGGATCTCTGGATCTGGATTGACGCCGCTTTTGCTCTGGAGGCAAGATCAGACAGTATTGTATTTGTACACAACCTGGTGGACAGGATAACTCCGAGATATTTGTACTGGGTGACAACCTCAAGCTTACGGTCATTCATCGTCCACTTCTCGTGAGCAGCTATGAATCCTCCTTTGCGAAAGACAGCAACCTTTGTTTTCTCCGTATTTATCAGTAGTCCTAGTTTATCAGCGGCGTCCTTGAGATTATTAATTTGATTCTGAAGCCCAGGTACCGTGTCAGACAAAAGTACAAAAGTCATCTACAAACAGCAACAAGAACAGCTCAGCACCATTAGATTCTAATTGTACCTCATGTTTACCCTTTCTGATTACTTCAAGACTAAGGTGTGAAACCAAGAAGGAAAATAGGAGAGGAGACATTTTGCAACCCTGTTTCAGTCCCCGGTGGCAATTGAAGGACCCGTATGCCTGACCCTGGCATCTTACACTGCACTTCACTGTTTTGTATACTGCCTTTAGCATCTGAAGCATTTTACCTCTGACCCCAGAACCTTCCAACACTTTCCAAAGTGCTTACCTACTTACAGTGTCAAACGCCTTTTGGAGGTCAACAAATGGCACATACAGTTTCTTATAACGGCTGAGGTACCTTTGCACAACATTATACGGAATCAAAATATTGTCAGCAGTCGAATACCCTCTTCTACACCCAGCTTGCTCTTCCCTAATAAGACTATTTTCGTCTGCCCGTGCCTGTAGTCTTGCATTCAGGATGTGCAGAAATGTTTTCTAAGATACTGGTCAGAGAGATAGCTCAAAAGTTATTGGGATTATTAAAGGAACATTTCTTGTGAATGGGTACTATCAGGAAATGGGTCCAAAGTGTAGGGAAGAGTCCCTGGTCAAAGATGGCATTGAACAGTCCAACCAAGTGCGGCATGAACATTGACTGAGAACATTTTAGCATTTCGCTCAAATTCACCGTCTATACCCGCCGACTTTTTCTTTTTTAGGTAGTTGACAGCATTGGATATTTCGGACTGTGCTTTTTTCAGAGTTCAAGATATTATCGTCATCAGCCTTCAGTGACACAGATTGACCCTCCGATGTGTATATTACTTTCGTCAATGCTATTTTCTAGTGCAAAAATGTTCTGGAAATGTTGCACCCAAATTTCCGGACCGATGTTGGCTATTGTGCCGGGTATACGAAGGGTTTTAATTTGTTTCCAGAATAATTTGGAGTCTTCGGTGCTGCTTATTAAATCTCTGGTCACGTTTTGTCTATAACTGTTTCTTCATTCACGTTTGATAACTCTGTGCTATCACCACATTTGTCTCTAAGTTTGTCCTTTCGAGCTCACAGTTCCTTAGATCTGGATATGAGTAAAAGGAAATGCTGCTGTGCTAAGCTTGTATGGGATGACGTTGGTAGAGACGTTTAAGAGTAATTTACTTGTATGTATGGGTGACATCGAATCCATGATCGGTAACAGTGTAACAGTGATTGAGTGAATGTGGACTGTGTTAGAGACAATTACCCCTGCCTTGTTAATGCTGCTGGGTTCATGCAGAGATACTTCGAGCCTTGTTTGCCTGAGCGGGTTGTAGACGGTTCGACAAAGAATGTGCGACAGTCAAAAAGCAGACTAGCAAATGCTAGCGCAGCTTTCTTCACTCACTTTCAAATCAGGATAGAGTTGTCAACCTTAGGTACAGAAAAGGAATACAAGCAGGGGGGGCGGGGGCGGGGAGGGGGGGGGGGGGAGAGAAGGAGTGAGAGAGAGAGAGAGAGAGAGAGATGAGAGAAGA
>JAWQFJ010010841.1:7500-22315 GCA_034096865.1 Theodoxus fluviatilis
GAGAAAAACGCGAACAGAGCACAATTATGTACAAGAAGTACATCAAAAACTGGCAACCAGTTTAGGAAGCGCGCACGGGTGAATAGTCTCAATGAGAAAGTTCACGTTCTCCATGCAGCCCGTGTGGGCTGTTGTCGCGTCGGCGGCGTCCAGCTCGTTTCTGGATTCTTTCGCTGGCAGCATCCCTGTCACGCTGGCGAACAGCTGATCGAAGACGAAGCGTAGATTGGGTCAGCCTTGGAGCTCCTGTCGGGGACGAAAGGCAGGTCTTGTAGTGGGACGTTTCACGATCCCTCGGACGAACGGCAGAGGTCGACGGTAGAGGCGGAGTTAGATCTGACACAGCACAAGCCTCGGCAACTCCACTTCTCAGTGCACTCATTTGCTCCTGCAAGGCACAAGAAATGCCCTCAGAAACCTTGCTCATCACGTTTTGAAAGTCTTCCACTGTTGCTTCGTTGCTACGAGGTGGTTTTGTAGCACCGTGAGAGTCATTTTGAAGTGTTGGCATTTCTGTGGCAAGTGGTTCCTTGTTCGGAACTGAGGCAGCTTTTTCCTCATGGTGGTTGACAGAGTTCGAGGGGTCAGAGGTCACGGATGACACGGTGACGCATTCCGCCGGCACATGGGAGCGAGGATTTCGTGCAGGTACAGGGTCGGCAACAATTTTTACGACATTGAATTCAGATTGATTTTGAATCGAAAAGGCATTAGCATGGCTCTGCTCACCCTTCTGACGATGTTTTTCTGCTCGGCGATGGTCCCTACATCTCTGTGCTGGTGGTTTCCTTCTCCAAAATCCGCGCCGTTCACTCGTGAGTAATGGCTGTCCGTCGTGCTGCCTGAACCTCAACACAACAACAACGCTTCCAGGCTCACCGCCTACTTTCCAACTAGAGGGTTCCTTCGTTGCTAGCAGGGATGTCAGCAGTGCCTCCAGGGCAGCTGGAAGTCCAGCGACTGGCATGATGCTAACTATAATTACACTATACTGTAAACTGGCCGGAGCGAGGGAAAGACGTCCTACCGGCGCGAGCGCAAACCGCTGAGAGGAGAGAGAGATAGAGAGAGATAGAGAGAGAGAGAGAGAGAATTTGTTGTTTTTTTCATCAAGGGCCACGACGATGAACGGTAGTGTTCAATGTGCTTGAAGTTCTGTAATGATTAAGGATCCTTCTCGCTTCGCGCCTCGCTTCTCTACTTTCATCGTCAAACCAAACAGATTGATGATAATTAATGGTAGAGTTATTCAGTTTAATCTCTTTTTTATACAATCAACATTTGAGTTCAATGCGTCCATGAATAGGGTAAGTGAATCTTCTACAGATTCCTGTATTTTATCCGCTGCTTTTTAAATCAAATTGCTAAACTCGTCGCTACTTATCTTAGCAAAAAACTCGTCAATTTTCGAAGGACTCCACTGTATTTTTGTAATAGATTTAACGTAGTTTCTTTGTATACTCGTTTTTTGTAGTTGTCCAAATGATATTTCTAGGGGCTTGTGGTCTGAATCGACTCGATTTGCCGCCTTTAAATCTAGTTCATACTGTACGCTGTTTGCAAATATTAAACAATAATCAATAACACTTTCCCCGTTGGGTGAAATAAAAGTGTTACATCCTTTTCGATCGCTAAATGTAGAACCGTTCAGAATGCAAAGATCATGTACTCAGCAAAGCTGCATTAGAATGTTCCCAAAATAGTTCACAAAGGTGTCTTCAGATTTCCTTGGGCATCTATAGGAGTAACAAGTACTCTCCCTAGGAACTGCCCAAAAACGGTACCTGCTGCAGGCACAGGAGTGCCAGCCAAGATGCCCGACAAAACATCGGCAAGCAGATACCGAGAGAGACGGAGAGAGAGAGAGAGAGAGAGAGAGAGAGAGAGAGAGAGAGAGAGAGACGGAGAGAGAGAGAGACGGAGAGAGAGAGAGAGACGGAGAGAGAGAGAGAGAGAGAGAGAGAGAGAGAGAGAGAGAGAGAGAGAGAGAGAGACGGAGAGAGACGGAGAGAGAGAGAAAGACGGAGAGAGACGGAGAGAGACGGAGAGAGACGGAGAGAGAGAGAGAGAGAGAGAGAGAGAGAGAGAGAGAGAGAGAGAGAGAGAGAGAGAGAGACGGAGAGAGAGAGAGAAAGACAGAGAGAAAGACGGAGAGAGAGAGACAGAGACAGAGACACAGAGAGAGAGAGAGAGAGAGAGAGAGAGAGAGACGGAGAGAGAGAGACGGAGAGAGAGAGAGAGAGACGGAGAGATAGAGAGAGAGACTCAGAGAGAGAGAGAGAGAGACGGAGAGAGAGAGAGAGAGAGACAGAGAGAGAGAGAGAAAGACGGAGAGAGACGTAGAGAGACGGAGAGAGACGGAGAGAGAGAGAGAGAGAGAGAGAGAGAGAGAGAGAGAGAGAGAGAGACGGAGAGAGAGAGAGAAAGACAGAGAGAGAAAGACGGAGAGAGAGAGACAGAGACAGAGACACAGAGACACACAGACAGAGAGAGAGAGAGAGAGAGAGAGAGAGAGAGAGAGAGAGAGGTGGAGAGAGACGGAGAGACAGACAGAGAGAGAGAGAGGGAGAGAGAGGAACGTGCGACACGCGGAAAGGTAAAAACAAACAAGAAAATGCGAAACTCCTGCAAGTGAGTGAGGGTCCCCCGAAATTGACCTCCTACATCGCTCTGCCCACAGCTGAATGTGAGACCAACAGCTGTACTGAGGTACTGGAAACTGTTGAACACTGCAGCCATATACTGTTCCTACGAAAATCACTGCAGGTCCGACCTACACACGCCCACGCACATGTTTCGACCATAGTGATGTTTTTCTCCCTCGTGCGTAAATCTTGTTTATTTCTGAATACGAGTCCGCTTGCCACGTGATAACTGTATGCGATGATGATAACGTACACTCTGCGGAGCGTAGTCGAGTCTAACGCACCGTGGCCGTATCTTGATGACCTTCTTTTGCTGTGTGTTACATCGAATCGTGCATCGACATTGAAGTATGCATTGTAAATTTGCTGTTTTTTATATAAAAGTTTTCATGGTGTTAAAAAAAACGTACACGCGTGCCAACTGGCTGGTGGTGCGCGCGGTGGGCGGTGCTGCGAGAGGGTAATGGAATCCCATGAGTGGCGGCAGTGCCTGAAGGCTAGAGCAAGCACTGAACAATGAAGTGCATTCGTCCTGCTGCTAAGTGACAAGTGAGGCAAATAGAGCCCTTTGAAACTTACGTAAATTCCGTCTCGACTATCCTGGGGCCAACGGAGAGAAGCTCTTATCTATGGACGTTATGAAGAAAATGGTCATAACGCGTGCTTGCTGTGGTTGCTGAATTTCTCAATGATGGATTCTACTGAATGCAGAAATCTATTCGTCTCCCTTGTGCCAGACCAGGTGTAGCTGTTGTACTTAACCAAGTGTGCTTGCAGGTTTCATGTACTCTCACATGGAGGGATGGATGGAATGGATTAGATAAATGGGATGGATGGGATGGATGGATAGATGGATGGATGGGAGATTCAATCAAACTTTGTTGGTTTTGTAAAGGCATTGATCACGAAGAATAATTTGAACTGACTGTAATAAGTTACGATTCTCCTAGTCATTCCCCACTTACGAATCGCGTAGAGAGACGTGGTAGGTCAATTCTTATCCGCAACCTACAGGTGGGTGTATTTTAGAAACACAACTGGGCTTCGAAACAGTACATGTAGCAATGTATTCAAAGTCCATTTCCAAGAAAATTACAGAAATAAAATTCGACAGAATTCAATGTTCTGTGCATATCTTTATGAAGTGAATTTTGCATTGAGTGCAAGCTGATTGTGTGAACGTGAATATGTCAGACTTTCGCACGAGATGTTGTGTACCCTGATAACACTTGTATATCCAAATGCACTTGCGGATCCACGATGGGTTTTAATGATCCTTTGAAGTTCGTTCCCACCGCGTTTGCGGTGTAGACCAAATGACCTATCGTTAGGTCCGTCACCCACCGAAAAAAAAAGGATGGGTCGATGGAAACTTGAACAAAATGATCCTCGATCAATACTTAATGCAAAAGACATCATCAGCTCGTCTTGCCTCGGTGGATCCATTTCCTTGCCAAGGATACTCACGGGAAGGCTCGTTACGCATGCATCGCTGTTCCTCTGTACGTCCGAAATAGCTGGCTCGGGTGGTCTTTGTCATGACCTTCGAGAAGAATGGTTGTATTCCGACCCATCTTTATTGTGAACAAGCTGTGTGATCAGGCTGGGCAGAACGACGTGAAGGTTAGGCAGCTGCGCAAAATCATGGAGTCTTTCCAAGCCAATGCATGGCTGGCCTACCAGAGAGGATGCTAGGCGGCTTTATCCTCACGAGTCACGCTCCTAGGCCGCTGTATTGCAAGTGTGCGCATACAACCATGCACCTAGACTGTGTTCAGCAGCTGCAGCTAAACGCGATAGTCTGAAGTCTGTCACATTGTTTACTTATAGGGTTCCTCTTTTTCAATGCAACAGTGACTCTAGGCGTAGGGAGCTGCTCTGACGTTCCTCCAGATCGTCATGAAATATTCACTGATACCCTTGCATGGACGATAAGCAGACCATGGCAGGAGTGCTGCCAGACTGAACGGCATAGGCAGTCAGCCGGTGAACCGAATTTTCTTTTGGAGACTATAATCCCACGCCAACACTTCTTTGTATATGTTGTCATGGTGACATCACACGTGTCCCCCGACCCTGACCTCTGGCCTCCAGAAAATGGTTGGAAGACAAGAACGCGCCATCGCTTCCGGGACTGTTCCCCTGTGTAATGTCACGTGACAACATGACCTCCACAGTCATATAATAGAAAAGAAGGAGAGAGCTGTGACAAGATTAGATTTCACACCCTTTTTTCTGTTTGTGCAAGGCTGAAAGTTTTCGGTTCGAGTCTTGGCAGACTTTGTGAATCAGGTGTAAGAAATGAGAACACACAGGATGGCGAACCATCGATTTCCACAGCAAACCATGACTGACTGCCACGATGACGCACGGTGGAGAGCGTCAGTTTGGACCGTGTGAAATCGCCTCGTGCAACACAGCCTGTAAGAGCGCTCACTCACTCGCTAGCTCGCTGTTCGAAACTTCGCAGATCCTAGAGTTGCATTCTTGGACGGGTGCTTAACTCGCACTGCCTCTTCCCACGCAGGAATAAAACAGGGTGCATGTGAAGGCAGTGATGGCACACTGTATTGAAGCTTGATTAACCCTTGTATACGGCCATGAGCCAGCATCGATATGGACTATTCCCCAGGGAGTGGGGTTGCTGAATGGAACCTAACTGTGCGTGCGTCCTATCTGTCTGTCACTGTAATTGTGGTCAGGTGCCAGCGAGGGGAGGGTCAAGCAGCCCAAAGTGTTACACGATTTGAGACCCAGGCATGAATGATGTCGTTTCATTAAAACATTATCATTTCACTCTAGTCTGCGTTACTGAGCTTCAGCTGCACTTTCCCCTCGTAGCACTACTACACTATTCTGTAGTATTTCATGCCTCTGTTAACTGGCAATGACCATGGCTGGAGTCCCCAGGTGCGTCAAGGATAAAAATGGACCTACCGCGCCAACAACGCAATTTGTAGTCAGCGAATGATTAGGGAAATGGAGTATCGATTTATTCATACTCCAACCAACATCAGTAATCTGGGTATTTACTGGCCTTGCACAGCCTACGAAGGCTGACAGACCGAAAACATGCATCCATCCTAGGGCTGGCAGCCGTCCCCATCTTAATGACGAGAGTATCAGATGAATCAGTGACCGCCACAACAAAACCAGTCCTACCTCAAACTTGTGTGCGTGCGTGTGTTTGGAGATGCAAGTGACGTTGAAATATGCAGTCTTGCGATTTATTTGAAATAAATAAGGACCATGTGGGATCTAAATTATAGAAGCTATGCCCATTTAAAGATAAGTTTGAGCCAGGGGTGATTTTGAGAAAATGGTCTCTTCTATTTTCCACCATAAACGCTATATGGCAGAAGTAAGGCAATAAAAAGTGGATTTTCATGCATTTAAACGTAGTTTTAGACACATTTTTCAAGGGCATGAACATTTCATGTCCCTGGCATATATTTCTGCAAAAACCTGTAACTTAATCCGATTCTCTCTCTCTCTCTCTCTCTCTCTCTCTCTCTCTATGTCTCTCTCTCTCTCTCTCTCTCTCTATGTCTCTCTCTCTCTCTCACACACACACACACACACACACACACACACACACACACACACACACACACACAGACACTCACATACACACACAATCACGTATCTCTGCGTGAAGCACCGAATCGCCTTGCGCTAGTCTGGACTGCTGTAGGACGTAGAGCTAGATAGCGCTCAATAGCGCTGGACTCTTGAACGGCTTTCTAGACGTAGCACCATCAAGCGCTCTATGGCCCACCGCGGAGGGGGTGGGGGTGGGGGGTGGGATGAGCGTGTGCGCGCGTGCGTGCGTGTGTGTGCGTGCGTGCGTGCGAGCGTGTGTGTATAAAATGTTGCGCAGTCCTCTCCGTAACGTGTGTGTGCGAGAGTGTGCGAATGTGTGTGTGTGTGTGCGTGCGTGTTCGCACGCGCTTGTGCGCATGTGTGTAGGCCTATGTGCGAGTGTGCGCATGTGAGTGCGTGTGCATCATTTGCAATTGGGCGCTAAACTTGTATTTGTCATTGCATGTTCCTCATCACCTTTTTACCACAGAGAGCTCTGTGTCCATACTACTTAATCACACATCCTCCTCATGTTATCAACTTGTTTGTCCTATGTATCTATCGTTACACGTTTTTAAAACTCCTTCTGTATGTATTTGGTATTCTATAATGTGTACAAGGGAACTGCAAAGCACTTCTCCTATCATGGAAGCTTAAATAAAGCATTGTATTCTGTTGTTGTTGTTGTGTTGTTGTTGTTGTATTGTTGGTATTGTTGTTGTTGTGTTGTTGTTGTGTTGTTGTTGTTGTGTTGTTGTGTTGTTGTTGTCGTGTTGTTGCGCGTTGTTGTGGTGTTGTTGTGTTGTTTTGGTGTTGTTGTTGTGGTGTTGTTGTGGTGTTGTTGTTGTTTTGTTGCTGTGTTGTTGTTGTGTTGTGTTGTTGTTTTGTGTTGTGTTGTAATTTAGGCTCGCCGAGCGCTCGGTCTCTTGAATGACCTAATAGTTTCGTGCTGGCTGGTGACACGTGGCCTATGCATGAGTGGAGGCTGGGGCACGTCTGCAGTGGCTAGCTTTGACGCTTGATTCTGTGCGAGGTGCGGGTGCTGTGGTTCAACCCCTGGAACGGGAGAAATGCGGATTATTGATATCTTGCTATTTCCGTATCGGCTGCTACCCTGTGTCACTACCATATACTGTAATCCTGTGTTTCGTGAATGAGTATGATTGCACATGTAAATGGTGAACATTAATGATGCACGTTCCCCTCTGTGTGACTGCGTGAATGTTGGTTCAACGTTTATGACGTGCCAAAAAACAAACAATCGTCTTCAAAGAGGCTTCCTCAACTTTTGATCGTGCCTGTTATACAGAGAGAAAAGTCCAACAAGACGCTGTGTCCAACGGTGTTTTTCCTTTCACAAGCTTTCAGAGTTACGGCTCTATCATCAGGGCCCGAATGCATGAGAGGGAAGTAACGTCTTACTATGTGAGTAAGTGTCAACTCTTCGAGTAAGATAACTTACTTAGCGATGCATGAGTCGAAAGTGGCGGTTCCTCCACAAATGCAGTAAGACACTTAAATTCTACTTCAGCCAGGACCCATGAGAACAACCATAGTTACAGCGAGTATAGCCGCCATTGTTGTCTTCGTTTTGTGCAGAAAATGCAGCATTTTCGGATACATGTATGTCGTTCAAGAGGCCTAACGCTATCGAGCGCTCAATGGCGCTCGACTCTTGAACGACTTGTACATGCCAATGCTATCGAACGCTAGATAGCCCGCCGCGGCGAGGATGCTCCTGATGACCAAAATGGCTGCCTTCGGGAACTGAAGAAAAACGCCATCACAAATATGCGCTGACACACATTTCGACCCGTGATTATTACCCAGCCTATGCGAGAAGTTACAAGAAGTTAGGCTGATATTGTTATTTTCTTTATTAAAAGAATAAATGCTCTTAAATAATTACCGGGCAAGATGTGAGCAAAAATTTCTACGAAAGACACCTAAAAGATTTCAAGGGAGGCAACTCTATATCTTACATTAACCCATAGTTTGTTGTGATGTGATCATCGAGAAACGTTTGCTTTCGCCAAGTCAGCACTGTCGTTTTGACATATATTTCGATTCGAGCGGTGCCGAGCCTTAATGATGGTGATTGATTGGGTCATGAAGCAGTCCACAGCGGGCCGGGGGACAGGTATCCAGTGGACCTTTGTGAGGCAGCTGGAGGACCTAGACTTCGCAGATGACATCAGCCTTCTCTCCCACACACAGAAACAGGCACAGGAAAAGCTAAGTTGTGTTGCAGGGGGAACTGAGAAGACTGGACTCCAAATCAACATCGGGAAGACAGAGATCATGAGGGTGAACAGCAAACAACGAGACCCAGTGAAACTCCACCAGAATGACACCAGGAAGGTTAACAAGTTTGCTTACCTGGGCAGCGTAGTCAGTAAATATGGGGGCACAGATGACGACATCAGGTGCCGAATCAATAAAGCCAGACACACCTTCAATACCCTGTGACCAATCTGGAGATCAACAGCCCTCTCACTCCATAACAAGATCCGAATCTTCAATACCAACGTGAAGGCAGTCCTACTCTATGGCTCAGAAACATGGCGAGTGACCATAACCAACACCCACAAGCTACAGATTTACCAACAGATGCCTCAGAAACATTCTCAATATCAGGTGGCCAGAAAGCATCTCCAACGATCAACTGTGGGCCAGGACAAGACAAGCCCCAATTTAGATAGTTGTCAGGAAAAGAAAGTGGGGATGGATTGGCCATACACAACGAAAGAGTGCATCTAGCATCACCAGGCAGGCCCTTGACTGGAACCTCCAAGGGAAGAAGAAAGTGGAACGACCAAAGTAGACACTGAAATGAAGGCTGCCGGAATGGCGTGGGCCGAGCTGAGGAGGACCTGCCAAAACCGTGTGCGTTGGAGGAGTGTTGTTGCGGCCCTTTGTTCCACAAGTCAATAAGCCAAGCAGCTTAACATATTTTATCAGCTTCCACAAAAAACGACCAGTCTGCAGCTGCTGGTTTACTCCTTTGGTTGAGAAGCGCAATCCGCGACGATGAGAAGGCGTCGCGGAAGCCATCTTGGCTAGCGCTCGGGCATGACGAGCGCTAGGTCGTCTTGAACGCAGGGAAGAAACCCATCCAAAGAAATTCTAAAGGCGCGTTTGTTTGGCCCAAAATCTCGAGAGAATCGCGAGGGCTAGGCGTTTCCTACGTTCCTCGCTCATAAGGACACACTCACCGTGAATGTGGGAGGCCGAGGGAGGTCCGGAGCTCCCTCGATCCTTCCCGCCGCAGTGGCCCGGATGAACCAAAATGGCGGAGACAGTGCGAGTTGGGCTGGTGTTCGGAAAGCACAGTTCCCGTAATGTTCTTCTCAGGGTTCGAGAATGGAAAAATGTACGTACACGGAAGTATTTTCTGTTCCTATATAGAGGAGTAGGTGTATTGGGTATTTCTGGACATACAATGCCGAATTTTTTTATCGCTTGCAGTATTCGTACGCTCTATGAAATATGTCCCTTGAATTGATCGAAATGAATCGAGGCCTAACATTTTTGACAAACTTGTCTACAGTTGAACCCGGGTTGCTTTTTTTCGTTGAAAAAGTTCCCGTGCCATTCGATATGGCATCATGGTGTGTTCTATCAAGTGAAAAACTGATATGATATCTGAATCTTCAGTTATTTCGTCTATCGGAAACTTCTTCACCGACTCTGGCGTCAGGACACAGCCATGTTGTTCCGCCTTGCGAGATGATTGGCCGTTTTTCTAGCTGTAGGAGCGTCTCACTCGCCCTCGACTAGCCATTCAGAGAGAATGGCGAGATTTTGGGCCAAACAAACGCGCCCTAGGCTATGAAAAGCACTACTTTCTCAAAGCTGTATGTTGAATGCATCAATAGGCACGTTAGATTATTATTTTAAAATATAAGAAATAGATTTAAAATACCCCCAAATATTCTTCTAATTGCAAGAGTATGTAGATTCCTGATGTCAACTTTTTAAACCATTAAAAGTCCACAAGTTTATGTATTTTGTCAGAATATCACCCTACACTGAGCAACCAATCTCGCGAAGAACATAAACCGGAATGACATTCAAGGGAGGTGACTCTCCGTAACCTTGACGTTATTGCTATAGTCTTTTTCAGAATTCGCATTCCACAACCCACTAAAAAGCGCAGATCCTGTGTCCGTACGACGTTGTCCTACTTCTGCAACTTGAACCCAGCAAAGGAGTTAAGCTTATGATGGGGATGCTTAAAATAGAGAACGACTTTTCTGACATCTGCACACTTTGCCAGAATTACAATATAATTCGGGGAAAGTGTGCAGATGTCAAAAACGTCGTTTTCTATTTTAAACATCCCCATCATAAGCGTAACTCCATTGCTGGATTCAAGTGGCAGAAGTAGGACAACGTCGTATGGACACATGATCTGCGCTTCCTGGTGGATAGAGTGGCGCCTAGCCGCTGAATTCTCCCCCCACTGTGACCTCCAACCGATCTCTCCAAACGGACTATAGGACATTCTCATTAACGTACCCTGCAGGAGTTATCCTCGGCGCTCTCTGTCGAAAAACAACGTGTTAGGTAGAACCTGGCAGTTCCGGTTGCTTTCTCGAAGCGTCTGCACTGAATACTAGATCGCTCAAAGTTCATGTATGTGGGGGTGGAAAACAGTACTGTGTCATGTAAAGCTCGAATGAGTAGCAGCAGATAACTGTTTAGTTCTGGCTTGAATTGACAAATTCGTTTCCCTGGTCTGGCGAGGACAGAAAATTCACTATCATCGAGTGTATGAGTGATCAATTTGACCGCACTTGGCGTAATGTCTATGTTGTAAGATCGGGTCGATGATGACAAGAAAATGGCATTAAAACAAACAAAAAATTTCATTACAACTAAAATCACCGATTATATTAATAACTGACCATTTTTACACTTACAGCTAGTACTCAAACAAACCACACCGTACATACCTAGGAGACGAACACGATCCAACCGTAGCCACTACGCCAGCAGACGATCGAGCTAGTGTGATATAATGTTTCATGAGTGGCAGCAGATAGTTGTTTATTTCTGGCTTGAATTGACTATTTCGTTTCCCTAGTCAGGCGAGGACAGAAAATTCACGATCATAGACTGATAGAGTCGATGAGTGCATGATCAACTTCCCCGCATTCGGCGTAATGTAACGTGTAAGATTATGACAAGAAAATGGCATTAACGCACAAAACAAAGTTTCATGACAACTAAATTCACCAACTATACTAATAACTGACCATATTTACACCTACAGCTAGTGCTAAAACCTTACATACAAAGCAAACAAAACATACTGCGGGGAGTGTCCCGGTCACGCATCAAAACTCAGTGCACGAGTGTCGGAGCAGATAAACAAATAAGAGAAAAGCGAAACGATCATGCAAAAAGATTAATTAGATTAAAAAATATTCGAAAATAGTCATATTAGACTGTTTTAACGTACACTTTCTGCACAAAACCCACAGAAGAGAAGTAAACAAACCACACCGTACATACCTAGCAGACGAACGCGATCGAACCGTAGTCACTACGCCAGCAGAGGATCGAGCTAGTGTGATATGAGTTCCGTCGAGATCGAGTCAAACCTATTTTTAGAATAGCAACGGCGCGTCGCTTACAAAATCTGTGAAAGGCACGACTGTTTTTGGAGCAGAAAGTTTTTTGTTTCTACAATGGTGACCTCCTGCTGTGTGAAGAACTGCCACAATCAGCATGACAGAGAGAATGATCGACGTTTTTTGTCGTTTTTTGTTGTTTTTGGGGGGTATTTTAAATATGTTTCTTATATATTTAAATAATTATTTAACGTAAGTTCAGGAGTGCCCATCAATAGGTCATATAATTTATAAGTGCCTTCTATAAAAAAGGAAATACGGGTCGATGAACCTACAAACCGAAGCATTTGTTGAAATATTGTACAAAGCTAGTTGTATTTGATGCCCTGAA
This sequence comes from Theodoxus fluviatilis, assembly GCA_034096865.1. NCBI lineage: Eukaryota > Metazoa > Mollusca > Gastropoda > Cycloneritida > Neritidae > Theodoxus > Theodoxus fluviatilis. Next base: position 19,698 of record JAWQFJ010010841.1, read on the forward strand.
TACGATACATTTGATTCGCATTTTTGTGCGAACAAAAGTGTTCAGATTGAATTGCTTTATTTTTGTAAACGAGGAAATGTGTGTCGACGTACGCCAGGATCTCACGAGTTTTGTGGGAAGAGTGCGAGCTGAGCCTAGAGCGAGAACTTATCCCTGCGTTCCGTCAAAGATTATTGGTTACACAAAGATTGCTCATGCCGAGCTTTGCTCTATAAAGTTACAAGACGCTGCACCTAGCGGCGAGAGTAGGGGTGAATCAAGGAAAGTGTACTCACACCGCTTAGTGACAAGACGGCGAAGAAAGCTGCCTGCTGATTGGAGGATTCTATTCAGGGAACCAATCAGAGGACTGCTTTCGTGTAGATATGGCGTTTATGTCTACGCTTTGGACAATTCAATGGCGGCAGCTCTCTCCAGTTCGCGCAGAAAAAGCTATATTTTGGGATACTAGAAACCCATCCGAAGAAAATGTAAGCCATGAACAGCATTAATTTATCAAAGTTGTATGTTGAATGCATCAACAAGTATTGAAAGGTCCTACTTTTTAACAATCGAAATGCCGGTCACATGGCAACGCTTGATTGTAACTATAAATCTTTGCGGAAGCGGCAACTGAATTCACTTAATCGAATGATTTTCTGGCCGCAAATCACCTTCTTGACAGGTATGTATTGCTTTGCATTTCCTAAAGATATTCCACAGGGGTGTATACGTTGATAAACAAGCTTGCATTCTTCGATAATAATGAAAAATAGATCGTTCCCATTCAAACCATACCATGTAGATCTAGGTCGAGTTGGATTTCACAACGCCTGCTACAAAAAACAAAGCCAAAACACCCCCATTATTGCAGCAAATCATTTTATTACACATTACACAGTAAATTTATTCACAAACACGATCGGAACGCATCAGAAACCGTCGATAAACAAGAAGTTTTACATGTCGCGAAGAGGTGTGATTAACTTTCCTTGATTCACCAATAGTTCTAGCCGCTTGGGGCGCAACGTGTCTCGATCCTCACAACAATGAGCTAATGAACTATCTTTGTGTAACCTATAATCTTTGGTTCCGTTGCACTCTGCTTCATCTCTGCCAAGATGTAGCAGCCTCAAGAGTTTTGATTGGTTGGTTTTATTTAATAACTTTAAAAGCACATTATATAATTAAAAGTGTAGGGTTTTGGACGCCCTCGTTGAATACACGAATCCCCTAAATTATTTCACACTCAAATGTATCCCTCTTGAGCGAAGAAACGACTTGATTAAAGCATTAGGGTCGAAAATCATTCATACACAATCTTTGGTGACGTTTCACCCAGTGGCAGAGGTCAACTTCCTGTCAAGGTCGCACAGCAGCTTGAGCATCTCAGAAGGCGCTCACACTAGAGTGCGCCACTTGCTGTGCCTAGCAACGATGAAACTACAGAACCCGTAGCCGCATTTGATTGACTCATACTAACCAAAACTAATTGGAAGTCACTTCACGGACTTGCACGGTAAACATGCATCGAATCATGGAGTTTACATACCATGGAAGTGGCAAACATGCCGACTTCTTTCAAATTTCGAAGAAATGAATGTTTTCGTGCTCTCATCACCGTGGCAGAGTGGATTTTAGCCTATGTCTTGGTTTGATGTCTGTAGTAAACGTCGGCATTTATTCCCATGCGTGTAAGGAGACGACACACATTTTGAGATTCCCTCGACCTTCCTCTATGACTAGTGATGGTTATCTCCCTTTTGTTATTAACGGGTTTTCGACCCTAATGCTTTTATGAAGTTGTCTATTCGATCAAGAGAGGTAAAATTGAATGTGAAATCATTTTAAAGATCCTATATACACTAAGATGACTCACTCCGACGTCTGCGCAGAAGCGGGAAAATGTTTGTTCCTGTTTGTGAGCGGGCTTGCACAAACCGTTATGTCAACTAATAAGGCTCTAGTGAGTTATCTTAGCTTGGTTGGCAAACAAATTTGGTGACAAAAAGTATACGATAGATGAAGCGATATAAATATTGTTAGCGTGCTCTTCCGGCGGGAAAAAGAAAAAAGAATAACGGCAAAACACCTCTTCAAAAGGTATAGCTAACGCATTTGTCTTACAACAGTTAATAAAGGTAAGTCCAAAGTAATTTATATCGATAATACAATTTTCAAGATAATTTTTGCCAAGTTTCATGGACTGAGTTGTTTAGGATCAGTAGAAATTTACTTTATGCGACACGATGTGTGACGGCCATTTCTCATTTTGAGGATTTTCTGGTGATGACACGACTAATTTATGAGCATTTATGACTGTGTTTTCAAAAAAATAAACACGTGGATGTGGTTAAATGACATCTTTGTTGATAGTTTCTGGCGCATTGACAGTGGCTCATAATCCTTTTTGTGTTGAGAAAACTGATTTTGTTGATCAAACAGAGCAGAGATTCTTCACGTGACCAAATCGCAGTATTTTGATTACGGATTGGGTCTGTTGCTGTTGCTACACTTTTGTATGTAGTGGTTTGTTGGTTGTTTGTTCCAGGCCAGTATTTTCCGTCTTCATATACCTGGTTAGCTCATCTGCCATGATATAAGAAGCCCACCTGTCGAAGTTGAGAGATAATTGAGCA
>JAWQFJ010010843.1:0-20000 GCA_034096865.1 Theodoxus fluviatilis
GAAAGAGGAGGAGGAGAAAGCTGTGTGGCTCAATAATTGTGGCACGTGAACACATATGCTAAATTACAAATATTATTGTTGGACACGACAGATTACAAACACACACACACACACACACACACACACACACACACACACACACACACACACACACACACACACACATATACACATTCTATAACATCAATTAATGTTTGGCCTGTTTTTAACTTCCGATTTAGCATCTCTAGGATAGTTGATAACAGCATGTTGTGCAATGTGAGGCTTGAAAATGATTGTCATATCTTCGTCATATGGTGTCACCAAAGAATATTCGTCCCAGTTCATTTATGGTCAAAGCATAGGCAAACTTGTAATTACTGCCGGGAGTTTTCAAGGATTGGGAGTTAAAACCTGTCACATAAGGTTCATACTCCAATGAACGACTCGCCATATTGCATTTACAGATACACGGGTTGTCTGCCATATCATCTTTTGTTCATTTGCACATATTGAAAAAAAGAAGTACCACAGTAGTTTGTGGACGGGATTTCCACAAAGAAAATCCTGTCCTGTTTATTACTTCGTTACAAAACAGCTGCTTGTAATTATTCCAGAAAAGATAACCCACTGTATAACAAATTCATAGAAATAGGATAATCAATAAAATGTAAGTTCAAAGCATAAAAACAACAAGAGATATCTGAGTGGACGTGAATAGTGATTTGTCAAGTACGACCATTTTCAGCAATCAGTTGTTGTGCCTGCAAAATTAGCAATCACGGCTGCTTTGAATAACATTACCGTGACCTATATTTTTTGTAGACCTTGATTACTTGGCTTGGAATACTTTCAACCCGGCATATTTGTCAAAGGTATAACAGTGTGATGCAATGATCATATGGCAAGGGGGGAAAAGTCAATTCCACTGCATGGTCAGAACACGTCTACCATGCACTAAAGTGTTAAGCCGGAGTACTGAGTTCCACATCATTCATGTCACTTACACTGGTTAACAAATACTTTTCACTACTTCCCACACAGATCAAGAGCATTGCACACGAAAGCATTCCGCGTCTACTATAAGCGAGGACGTTTCCTCGCTTCCTTCATTTGGAGTTTTTTACCGTGTATTTGTGCACGTACCTGGAGCGGTTCGCTGGCTCTAATTTGGAACAACTGCTGTCAGCAACACAGTTGTCTCGAAAGCGCAGTGCATTTGCAAGACGACGCAATGCCGTTTCCTTGCGTAGATAATACCACCAAAGAACAAACGTCCATCGGAGTTTTGAATGTTTGCTTTTTTAATGCACGAAATGTTCGTTTAATATCGTTATCTAGCGGTTCGAATGCGTGTTGAGATGGAGACCGTCGTCTCGTGCGAACAAGGCACACTATTCATGAGATCTGCGTCTTCCTCCATTCTCGACAGTTACTTCTCGTAAGGGCGTATTTCCTTTTCTGTCCACCTCTGAGACTTGACAAATGTCTGCCTTCCTTCCGCAATGCTGTCTCCTTCTATAGTATCGTTTAGTGAAAATGTGTTAGGAACTGACATGCTGCTCCGCTTGTTTTCTGTGTTTCGCAGTAGCTTTGGTGAAATCTCCATCTTCATCTCTCTTGGCATTTGATGGGAGCCTACGAAAACGAAGGTACTGTAAAAGGGCTCGTCTTTCACGCTGAAGATGTAATACATCATTTATAAGGTGACCAAGTTTATTTTCTTCCGTCATTCTCCGAAGACGTCCAGTGTTACTGCTGACATGGTCCACGATATGGGGAGATACTGGCTTCCTCTGCAGTCGTACATCTTTCTGCCAATAGTCAGGGACACTGCGACCTCTGGTTTTATGATAAAGCTTCCTTAGTTTTGCTCTGGTGTTACTGGAATGGCGTCGCCAACGTTTTCTGTGTTCCAGCGTCTGCTTCCTCCTCTCCAGCAAAGATAACTTGTTCACCAGACGACTCTCTTCTTCTTGCAGCCGCTTTTTCTCTCGCTCAAGCTTGTCGTCCAAGGAGCCTTCTCCGTCGTCCGAGCCCAAGTCATGCTGACCTTTGATGACGATGGGAGAGTTGTCCTCAGGTTGTTCTAGGGCGGGAACTTCCTCCCGCACGTCCAGATCGTCCAGGGCCTCGCCGTGGATCTTGCCTGCTGTGCCAACCTCCACCTTGGAGAAGACGGTCTTCGGGCGGGCTATCGTGTAGTCCTCGTCCTTGTCGGACCCTTCCACGTTGAGCATGCTGTAACGTCCCGGTTTGGGAAAGGAATCCCTTGATAGCTCGTGGGACAGTTCCTTCCTCACCGTCTTCTCTGCCTTGGGGCGACCAGGCGTGTCCACATTTCGTAGCGCAGTCTTGAGCTTTTCCTCGGTGTTTTCTCCTCGATGCTTTCCTCTGCGACGGCCCCCAACCTCTTCCAGGGCCAAGGACAGGTCGTCGCCGTCCTCCCCGTATCGTGTTCTCTCGTGCTTCCCGCGTTTCGAGTGCAGAGAAGTGTCGTCTTTGCTGGGCAAGGTGAAGAGGTAGGGAGTTGTGCTGGCGTTTGGATCTCCCGAAGGGACGGGCTTTGGGGGAACGGGTTCAAGAATAACCACAGACGCCACATCTTGTGAATTGTTCTGAGCTGGCAGTCCACTGTCCTCAGTGTCTTCGATGGCATCTGACGCATTTTCGTTGGCTGAAATGGGAGGGAGGAAATCATTATAGCTACTGGTGAGAGTCGAGTGATTGCCACAAAGCAAAGGCCGTCGCATTATGTGCAACAGAATCATGCTGCTTCTCTCTGATCCATCAATTGTTTGGGGGTGGGTGTTCGCACATGGTTAAACTCATCGAACCCCTCCACTACACGATACGCCATGTAGTGTCATGTGTATATCTGTTAGTTCCTCGAGCGTCGACCCGCACCTCGGACCTAACGCACATCTCGATTTGAATAATGTAGTGATTTGAATGAACTCTCGATGTATTCTAGTTCTACATAACGTTTTGAGAAATCAATACTATTATTTGGTTTGTGTAGGTGTTTCAGTATTCTACAAATGAGCATTTTGCATGCGAACCGAAGGGAAAAAGGTAAACATCATTGACTCGTGCGGGAGTAAGAGCGACGGTTCAAGGCAAGGAGAGTTCCCATTGGCTGCTGGCAGAAATGATACATGTCTTTCACTTGCAGATTTTGAGAGAACAGAACCGGTCCATAGCCGTGAAATCATTTCTGAAGACTCAACAGTTCACTGCATTATCTGGTAGCACACAAGGAAACGTGTATTTCATCAGCCAAAACCAGTTTCTGTAGCATCGTGTGCGACGACCTTGCAGAGGGATAAAGACAGCCTGCAAGGCAAAATGCCTCGAAGAGAAACAGAAAAAGAGACGGGAGGAACCGACACACAGGCGATAGGCGGATGGACAGACAGACGGACGGACGGACGGACGGACGGACGGACGGACGGACAGACACAGGCAGACACACAGACAGACACACAGACAGACACACAGACAGACACACAGACAGACACACAGACAGACACACAGACAGACACACAGACAGACACACAGACAGACACACAGACAGACACACAGACAGACACACAGACAGACACACAGACACAGGCAGACACAAACAGACACAAAGACACACAGACAGACACACAGACAGACACAAAGACAGACACAATGACAGACACAGACAGACACAGACAGACACAGACAGACACAGACAAACACAGACAGACACAGACAAACACAGACACACAGACAGACAGACAGACAGACAGACAGACAGACAGACAGACAGACAGACAGTCAGACAGACAGACGGACGGACGTACGGACAGATAGACAGACAGACAGGCAGACAGGCAGACAGACAGACAGACAGACAGACAGACAGACAGACAGACAGACAGACAGACGGACGGACGAATGGACGGACGGATGGACGAACGGAAGGAATAACGATCAAACACACGACGGACAGACACAGACAGAATCACAGAGAAAAATACACAAAACAGAATCACACACAATGAAAGACAGAATCACACACAGAAAGACAGAATCACACACAGAAAGACAGAATCACACACAGAAAGACAGAATCACACACAGAAAGACAGAATCACATACAGAATCACACACAGAAAGACAGAATCACACACAGAAAGACAGAATCACACACAGAAAGACAGAATCACACACAGAAAGATAGAATCACACACAGAAAGACAGAATCACATACAGAAAGACATACTCACAGACAGAATCACACACAGAAAGACAGAATCACACACAGAAAGACAGAATCACAGACAGAATCACACACAGAAAGACAGAATCACACACAGAAAGACAGAGTCACAAGCATAATTATATACAGAATCCTACAAAATCACTAGAACACAGTGACAGTCAAAGAGCCAGGCAGACAGACAGAGAAATGGGTGACAAGGACCTCTCAAGAGCTGGAAGTATATACAAATGCAAAGAATGCATCTTGATGAATGTATGCATATTTTAACAGTATCTGGCGACGCAAAAAATATCAAATGTGCACCAAACTCACATATTATGAGAGACATTTTTTCAACGACAGGTTCTTCCACTTGCTCTTCAATAGGCTGCTTCAACCTGAGGTCGCCAATCTCGTCATCCTCGTAGTCCTCATCCTTGTCGGTACCTCCTTTGGGCTTTTGTTTCTCTTTGTGGGCAGACAGGGCGGACTTGAGATGACTGGGATCGACGTTTTTGTACGTCAGGCCTGGCATGGAGAGTTTGGGCTTCTTGACGTGTTTAGACTTTGACCCAACACTGGTCATCAGTCCATCCTCGATGGTCCTCCTCGTTTCGTCATCGTCCATGGTGTCGTCGTCATCAATACCGTTATCGTCATCACCCGAAGACTTGATAATTTTCCTCATCTTGTGCCTCTTTTTGCTGTTCATGTTGTTCTCTCGATGGCTTTTCCTTTGTATGTTGCCGCCGCCCAGAAAGTCTAAGTCATCTTCAAAAATGTTAAGGAGAGCGCCATTGTTATTTGAATCTTTTCTTAGGTCTTTCCGAGATCCCTTTTTGACTTTGCGCTTTATTTTGAACTCAAATTCTGTCTCACCATTATCACCTTCGTCATCTCCCCCATCATCGTCGTAATCTTTGTCAACGCCTCTCTCATTGGGATCTGCTTTTTCCTTGTCCTGCTGTCCAACTTCGAATCGGACTTTACTGAGGTCGTATTGCTGCTGCGGCTTCGTACCCAGGGCTTCCGCAAAGCCTTCTTGCAGTCTAACCCTGGTGTTGACCTTATTCTTGCCTTTTTCTCCTTGGTCAAGCGGCTCTTCGTCCCTCAGTCCGTTCTCGTCAAGATGGTGATGTCGGAAGGAGCTTACGACGTGCGTTTTGTCGACGTTCTCTCTCTTCACTTCATTGGCCAGCTCTTCCGTCAGACCCGCCGCCTCCTTGGCAATGGACTCTCCGATTTTGTCCAGCAGTTTGTCCACTTTCTTCTCTCTGAAAGGTTTAAGAGGGGAGAAAAAAGGACATGTTGCAAGGCGCGTCCATTTCCTAGTGTCACCTGAACGTGGGAACTTCTTCCATGTCATCTTCTCATACTAAGATATCAAAACATCGACAGTGTTTTGTTGTTGCATTTGCAGCAAATGTTGCTTCTCCCATCGTTCACCGCGGGTCTTCCCTCTTGTTGTGATACAATAATACGTGGATGGAAGCATAACAAATCCACGGACAGCCTGCAGTGTTCTTTGCATGTAATTCTAAGTATTTTAGCTTGGTATGTGTGCGCGTGTGTATCATCAGAGGAAGGAACTGGAGGCGGTAGGGTGATGTTAAAGGTGGGAGGATAGATGAAAGATGGGGATGAAGATGGATGAGTTAGGCATGCACTTGGTAGTTTGAGAGTGTCGACATCACCCGAACACAAACGCGCGCATGCACGCGCGCGCACACACACACAAACACACACAAACACGCACACACACACTCACACAGATACACACACAGACACACACACACACACACACACACACACACACACACCTCTACCAGTCCTAACTTTTCCTCGTTTTGTTCTGCGTCATTCCATCTCTCAATCATCCCAATGCACTGGAAGCTTAAAGCCCAACATAACCTTGATCAAGGACAAAATGAACTGTCGTGAGCATCCCATGGAGCGCGCAGCTGTCGACGATAGATTCACAGAGAACTTCTTAGTTGAAGAGCTGTACATCAGTCGTGTGTCACTCAGTAAAATGGATTTGAAACAAAAGCAACTGCCTTGCATCCCCGTCCAGAGCAATCTACAAATGGGAGCGAACAGAAGATCCTGTCTTTGCCCAGCAGATGTCCAGGGCCTCATCGGACGTTGCTTTGCTAATGACGGTACAATAAGGAGAAGACGGCAGCGCTCTCGATGGGAATGGAATGGGACCTTAAGAAACATGCTGGCTGGGTAGGTGTCCGCATTCTAATGAAGACAACGTACGACCATGGCCGCTTCATGTCCACCTTCATTATCTGAATATCATTGCTGCTGGGCTTTTGAGGCATATATGAGCAGGCCTCATGGGGCGCGCGCAAAAAGCCAACACGTAAACACGCATGAGGCCAAGTTCACATGTGCACACAATCACTAATGTAGACGAGAGCAAGCATATTCACCAACACGTTTTAAAACAATGACCACAGCAGCAGCAGCAGCAGCAGCAGCAGAAGCAGCAGAAGCAGCAGCAGCAGCAGCAACAGCACCACCACCACCATCAGCAGCAGCAACAGCAGCAGCAATCAGAACAACAACAAAAACGACAACAAAAATAACACCGGTAGAAGCAACAACAACAACAACAACAACAACAACAACTTGTATGTTAGAATTACTGCCAGAGGATGTGACACGGGAGACAAACTGTAATGACAGCTGACACGAGCGAATCGGGAGAGCAAACCTACCTTTGTGTTTCTCCATGAATCAGAGTGATGAACAACAGCAGAACCAGTAATTGTGGTCCATAGCACATATTAACAAGAATTATCACCGGTTGGTAAAAAAACGAATCGTGTGCATGCTTGAGGGAAAGAAACACGGTCGCAAGATAGAACGAAGCAGAAAACTCCGCATTTCTCAATGAGGAAGTGACGTCGAACCGAATGACGTAATACCTCGTCATTCGGTCTGTCCTCTCCTGTCACAATTTCTGCTGCCACATGCTATACAAATCTTTCCGCATTCTGTGAACCCGAGTCAGTATCAACCGGTAGGCGAAGTCTCTAGTGGACGGTAATGATATTTCCGTAGCTCCACCCCTCGGGATCTCCTTTGACCAATCACCAATTGACTTCATCAAAGGCGTCTCAAGACTACTCTGCCACCTAGTCATAGCGTTTGATAGTTAAATGTTCATATGTTTTCACTGCATTATAGTTTATACTACGTGGTCGTACGTTAGTAGGCCACCGTCGGTATCGAAAGGCAACAGTACCGTTCTAGTAGGTCAGATGATTCGGGGACAGCATCTGGAGTGGCTAAGGAGTCTCCCTCTGGCTTGGCAGTCTTGGCTGGACCCTCCACAGACAAAACACTGAGGGCCGAGAGGAAGCTGCAGTTGGCGCCCCCAGTCTCTTTCGTCGTGTCTTTTCTCCAGACAGTGGTTCCTCTCTGCGTGCCTCTTCCTGACGCCCTCTTTGACAACACTGCTTCGGACGTCAGTAGTGTGTTGCCAGCTGTCTATGGCAATTGCTGTGTGTCTTCTTACCTGCATAAAAACTCGTTTGAGCGCAGCTGTGGGTGGTCATTCGGTTGGAATACTGTAGCCAGACAACTGTAGATCTGCAATAGGTCTCTGGAAACGGCGGACGTGTCCCAGCAATCTCAGGCTTCTTTGACACAACAGGAGATGCATACTGAGAGAGCGACCCCGATCAGAGTATCTGTGTTGGTCGTTTTGCCCAACCATGAAACGCCGTTGCGCAATATAAGAGAAGGGGTAACATTAAGCATTGTAGCCGTGAGTTACAAAATTAAAGAGCCACAGCCGACTCGACGTTGAATGAATGAATATATGCAACACTTTGTTTATCGTATATGTTGTTGCTCGAGCGGTGGTACAAGCGGGACCAATGAAAGGTATCATACGCCCCAACTTTCACCAGCAATTGCAGATCTACATAACTATTTCCACGATTCTGTAAAAAGGGAATGACGTGAGGTGGTTCTATTCCAAACCAGACAGCACTCTGACAGCCCAGGCCTCCACCAAGGACGCCACAAGTTCTCTCCCACAACCTGTGCAGTTTGTTTATTTTAGTGTCTGCTGGAGACTTGAAGGCACGGAACGCATACACCGACGTCATCGATAGTTTGGCGTCAACTTCGTAATGAGTGGTAAAAATTTCTCTTAATGCTTGTATATCCAAAACAAGATAACATATGAGCGGCAACAGTTAATGGACTGCTCCTTGTGTGAAATTCTGACTTTTCACCAAATCTAATTAGAATCCGTTCTGAACTTTTCGATTTATATTTGCCGAATAACAAACGAGATGAATCGAGGGTAAAACATAACCTTCTTGGCGGAGGTAGTGAACAGTGACAAGATCATCGTGCTGTCTGGTCAAATCCAGATATATTTTGGGAGGGTACTGTGCACAAAGAAGGGTACTGGGGAAGGAACACTGAAAATACTATTTTAAAAAACAACACAGAAGCTAAAGAAGACTACGAAAACATAGAAGCCTTAGGTTACAGCTGGCTTGAACGAGAAATAGGGACATCGAGCGGGTCCAGTCGTATTTTTAAAAGCGAATAATTGCACCCGCACTGTCTGCTCGTGTATCTGTATCAGCCGAAAACAAGAGGAGACTAAGTTGTTACTTGACTGCTCAAGTCTGCACACATAGATGCATGACAACGACCTCCAAAGTATTACAAGATGGGGAAAAAAGTTTACTTGAGAGCACCCAGAGATCGCAAAACTCCGCCAAGGCAGCCACAGCGGTGGAGGTAACACATACAGCGGCGTAGACAGAGCAGTGATAACTTCTAGAATTTCCAATTACTGACGCGATGAAAGACGGCAAAGTAGTGATTTGAATCAAAGATTATAGGTTACACAAAGATAGCTCATTAGCTCATTGTTGTGAGGATCGAGACACGTTGCGCCCCAAGCGGCTAGAACTATGGGGAAGTAATCACAACGCTTAGAGACATGTAAAAGTGCTTGTTTGTCGACGCGTTTCTAATGCGTTCCGATCATGTTTGTGAATACATTTACGGTGTAATGTGTAATAAAATGATTTGCTGCAATAATGGGGGTGTTTTGGCTTTGTTTTTTTGTAGCAGGCGTTGTGAAATCGAAATATTTGGTTCATCGATATGGATGGTTCTGCGCATGCGCGTGAGCCTATAGTCCGTTTAAACATTGGTCTGTCAGTGGAGACGCTACTGACTTCGCACGCCCGGGAGTTATGCCAAAGATCCGGCCGCGTTAAAGCATGCAAAAATATTAATTAGATTAAAAACTAATCGAAAATAGTCATATTAGACTGTTTTAACGTATACTTTCTGCACAAAACCCACAGAAGATAAGTAAACAAACCTCACCGTATGTACGGCTAGCAGACGAATAATCTTTGTCTCCACTGACAGAGCAATGTTGAAACGGACTATAGGCTCACATTTCGATGAACCAAATATTTCGATTTCACAACGCCTGCTACAAAAAACAAAGCCAAAACACCCCCATTATTGCAGCAAATCATTTTATTACACATTACACCGTAAATGTATTCACAAACATGATCGGAACGCATCAGAAACGCGTCGACAAACAAGCACTTTTACATATCTCTAAGCGTTGTGATTACTTCCCCATAGTTCTAGCCGCTTGGTGCGCTGCGTTTCCGAGCGTCTTGTAACTTTATATAGCAAAAGCTCGGCATGAGCTATCTTTGTGTAACCTATACTCTTTGTTTGAATGGACGCAATTGATCAAATTCAAGATGACAACGATGGGCTGGGCAAGGCACCACTGTAGCAGGTGAGAGAGACGGGCTGCTGCTGGAGTGGCGGCCTGTGTAATTTAAGATGTTGTTCTGCTAACATGTGATGATTAGTTCATTTTGACACTTATAGCGGTCCAAGAGGGTATTCAGCCGCAGCCAACACGGCCTGACTGATTTAAGACGTCGTTTAGCTAACATGTACAGGTGGGTTAATTTTCACGCGAATAGCGGTCCATGTGGGTAGGAACGCATGCGCCAGCATACGGCTGTAATCGATACAATTTCTCTTTATGTTTCCAATTCCAAAACAGATTCCGACAGATAACCTCCAAAATTTAATGGATTGTTCCTTGGTTGAAACCCTTACCTGCCACCAAATTTCATTAGAATCCGTTCGGATCTTTCTTGGTTTTTTGTCCACAGAATAACAAACTAACGATCCAACCAACCGTACCAAAAGCGCAATTTTTTGGCAGAGGTGAAAAAGATCAGAGTAGGAGGCAGGGAGTGGGAATAGAAAGAAAATACAATTTCCTCCACAAGTGCAATTGACAGAATAATTATAATATGGATCATCTAGACATCGACCAAATGCATTCCTATCCACGAAGATCACGACTGTCTTTATCATGCTCACGAGTTTGCCATGAAGTGTTACTTCCCATTGGATTCTAAGCCATCTGCAAGCATTCATACACGCACGTATGTATGGTGTGTTCCTTTGCTACGAGTCTTTAGAAGGGCTGGGTCCACACGTGCTTATATGAACATTTACGAAATGTACATGCATCACCACATCACCAACGGATTCCCCCCCCCCCCCCCCCCCTACCCCCCCCCCCATCCTTCCCCTCCATACCCCCACCACCCCTCCGCCCTTCCGCCCCCCCCCTCCCCCGCCTCATTGACCCATTACTTTTTGGAATGAATGTCCCTTTGCCTGAAAATGATCGGCTTGGCTGAAATAGCTTGACCGACTTGCAAGTGTGCCCAGGCAGTCAAAGTTGGGACGTATTCATAATACTATATATGTATATACATATTGATATAGGCTCACGGAGACCGAGTACACTGCAAATAAGTGTGTCTACGTGTGTGTGTGTGTGTGTGTGTGTGTGTGTGTGTGTGTGTGTGTGTGTGTGTGTGTGTGTGTGTGTGTGTGTGTGTGATGTGTGTGATATATGTGTGTGTGATGTGTGCAATCGAGCGCTCGCGTGTGTGTATCTTTGCCCGCGCGCGCGCGTTCGTTTGAGTAATTTGAACGGTGCAAAGATAGTACAGGAATTGATAAGCAAAAACTCAGCCGTGGATTTAAGCTTTAGTCACTTTTTGGATAAACATGCACGCTAGCTATGTGATCAAAATAATATGTTGATTCTAATTGCTGAAGATAAAATATTTCTTTAATTTTACGGCGTTTGAGAGGGTGTTGATTTTTCTGTGAAACACCATTTGAAGATATTTTGAAGCAAGATTTTGATTCAATATTCTTAATCAGATGAAAAAATATTTGGAGTGGGAAAAAGGGGAGAAAACATACACATTTCTTTTTTCTTCTTCTTTCTTCTTCTTTCTTCTTCTGTCTTCTTTTTTCTTCTTCTTTCTTCTTCTTTCTTCTTCTTTCTTCTTCTTTCTTCTTCTTTCTTCTTCTTTCTTCTTCTTTCTTCTTCTTTCTTCTTCTTTCTTCTTTTCTTTCTTCTTTCTTCTTCTTCTTCTTCTTCTTCTTTCTTCTTCTTCTTCTTCTTCTTTCTTCTTCTTCTTCTTCTTCTTCTTTCTTCTTCTTCTTTCTTCTCTTCTTTCTTTCTTCTTCTTTGCTTCTTCTGCTTCTTTCTTCTTTACTTTCATTCTTTTTTTCTCCTTCTTCTTTCCTTCTACTTGCTTTTCTTTCTTCTCTTTCATTTCTTTTCTGCTTCCTTCTTCTTTCTTCTTCTTTCTTCTTCTTTCTTCTTCTTTCTTCTTCTTTCTTCTTCTTTCTTCTTCTTTCTTCTTCTTTCTTCTTCTTTCTTCTTCTTCTTCTTCTTCTTCTTCTTCTTCTTCTTCTTCTTCTTCTTCTTCTTCTTCTTCTTCTTCTTCTTCTTCTTCTTCTCACTCCTTTTCTCTCGATTTTTGAAAAAGTACGTGTGAAGTTGTAAAATGAGTGGTGGAAACGGCAGGTCTAGATGCAACATGTTGCTTTCCCGCAGTAACAACATTAGCGGTAGCAGTGCAGGAGCAGTAGCAGCAACAGCAGTAGGAGCAGCAGCAACAACAATAACAGCAACAACAGCAGCAACAGCAGCAACAACAGCAACAGCAGCAACAACAGCAGCAGCAACAACAGTAGCCGCAGTAGTGCAGCAGCAACAGCAGCAACAGCAACAACAGCAGCAGCAACAACTTCAACAACATCAGCAACAGCAGAAAAATAATAACAACAACAACAGCAGCAGCAGCAGCAGCAACAACAGCAGCCGCAGCAGCAACAACAGCAGCAGCAGCAACAACAGCAGCGTTCAGAACGTATTAACGACTGGTAAATATTCAACATATATTTCAATAATGCACCGTTTGAAAGCTACTGGAAGCCCGTGAATCACATCAAAACACTTTACCTAGTCAATGACTAATTTCGTTGCTTACTTCTATTCGAACCCTCTTGCTTTCCAAAACCTTTAACGACTCATTTTAAAACTCTCTTTTTTTATGTAACTTCGTCGGTTTCTCAGTAAGTTAAGAAGAAGTCGGGCGTGTGAACGCAGCTTACTCTCACTGCTCGCTATCAAGCCAATTTCGGTCACCTGATTTTCTACCACGTCACTCAAATCAAGATCTGTTAAGAACCAGGGGGAGCAGCTGTTTATGGGATCGAACTCCAGAGTAGGCAGTAGTGCACTGACAATACTAAATCGGAATTTATCGCTTCTTTTGTGCTCTCCGACCAGGTATACTCTTAACTGGTGTTTGAAGGAAAGATAAAAGTTCCATGTAAGTGCCTGCAAACAAGAGAGCACAGACTACACGAAAGCAACAAAAGAGCGATAAAGCAATAACAAAAGCAATAACAGCAGGAGCAATACCAACAACAACTATACCCTACATGTACTGTTAATGGTTTAATTCCTCTGTCCACTAGCTTTCAATGGGGTGTGCTATCTCAAGCTTAGCGCCAAGGGCTGTCGAATCTGTAGCACTAAAGTGAAAATCTCATAATTTTGTCGTCATCACAAGGAAGGATAGAATCATATTGAGAAAACACATTTCTTGCAAAAACGTTGCCTTCATTAATCGATGCATGTAAAGCTGTTCGTAACTTGACGAAATCCTGGCCCGCTAACTAGGTTCGCAGGGACCGGCGAACCAGGTTCGGAGGGACCGGCGAACCAGGTTCGGAGGGAACGGCGAACCAGGTTCGGAGGGAACGGCGAACCAGGTTCGGAGGGAACGGCGAACCAGGTTCGGAGGGAACGGCAAACCAGGTTCGGAGGGAACGGCGAACCATGTTCGGAGGGAACGGCGAACCAGGTTCGGAGGGAACGGCGAACCAGGTTCGGAGGGAACGGCGAACCAGATTCGGAGGGAACGACGAACCAGGTTCGGAGGGAACGGCGAACCAGGTTCGGAGGGAACGGCGAACTAGGTTCGGAGGGAACGGCGAACTAGGTTCGGAGGGAACGGCGAACTAGGTTCGCGCTTAGTGGTTTCTTAACTGGACGAACTTTCTGCTCGCGAACTAGCTTCGGAAGTATCCAGGAATAAGATGTGACTATTTGGGACATCCCCCTCCTCCTCCCCCCCCCCCCCCCCCCCCGCCCCCTACGAATCTTCGCTCTGATTGGCTGGTCAGAGATAACTTTTTTCTCGCCTGGCGGATTGTCGTTTCCTGCAATGAAGTAAACAAATGCTGTCCGCCATTCCCCCATTCCCACCCACCCACCCACCCACCCACCCACCCCCACCCTCCGGTTCGCAAGCAACACGCTCATTTGTAGAATTACTGACACACATAAAATGAAAAAACAAAACCGTAAGCAAAGAACAGTATTATTTCCTCAAAGTTGTATGTAGAATAAATCAACTGTTCATTTTGATTGCTATATTATATAAATCGAATTGTGGGTCAAGGTAGCTTGGCCAAGTTAGGGCGTGTTAGTTCGGACGGTGATCAATGCATGTCATTACAGTCAGTGACGTATGCATATCATCACAGTCAGTGACGTATGCATATCATTACAGTTAGTGTCGTATGCATATCATGACAGTCAGTGACGTATGCATATAATGACAGTCAGTGACGTATGCATATCATGACAATCAGTGACGTATGCATATCATGGCAGTCAGTGATGTGTGCATATCATTAGTCAGTGACGTATGCAGATCACGACAGTCAGTGACATGTGCATATCATTACAGTCAGTGACGTATGCATATCATTACAGTCAGTGACGTATGCGTATCATTAAATTCAGTGACGTGTGCATATCATTACAGTCAGTGACATATGCATATCATGACAGTCAGTGACGTCTGCATATCATTACAGTCAGTGACGTATGCGTATCATTAAAGACAGTGACGTATGTATATCATTACAGTCAGTTGAGAAACAAAACCAGGGTTCGTTCGAACTACCGAACAAGTTCGCAGACGATCTATTTGTAAGCAGTGCAAGGTTCGCCACACAATTCACCGAACTAGTTGTTCGTTCAGTTAAGAACAGGCTTCAAGTCGCTTACCGAGTGCATTTCCACCATCAGGATATCAAATCAAAAGTGATGAAGAAGGACTTGTGTACCTCATGCCATCACTGCCTAATTACGCCAGCCCACGTGAAACGTTCTCACGTGCATCCAAACCGTAGCACGAAAAAACGTCTTTGGGTATCCAAACAAATCGATGCCGTCAACAGCTTTACATTTGTTTCAGATGTGGCTAGGTCTTCCTAAGAAGCCACACTCTGTGTGGTTTCTGAGAGAATTGGGCAGCTCTTGCAATAGTGAACGGTCACTTGCTCATGTTTTCGTTGCAGAGCATGTGTAGCGTGCTGCTGGCATCCACTTGTCGACACCCGTGGTGGCGGCATCGCGGATCTCGAGTAGTGGAATGTTACGGGTGTAATTATTTTTTGGCTCTCACAGAGTCCGTCTCCTGCTTTGCTGCATTGGGACAGAGGAGCTTTATATCGGGAATTTTATAGTCATGTAACCGAAATGATGACAAAAGCGAAATAAGTTGTACAACGTGACTTGTATTTACAGTTTAGAACGGACATGAAATTGTTTATCACTTGTGCCGACTTGAAGACCTCATGAGAGTCATCATGAACATGAATACAGAATGAGGCCATTATCGTGTGCAAAAAAATATCTTAACGGCAACATTGCTATTTACAGGTGTGTCTTCCAAAACGATATAGATAGAGAGATGCATGGCATTTTACGGCCTATCAGCCTTTGTAGGCTATGTAAAGCCATTAAGCACGAAAATCACATGAGTAGTTGTGAGTAAACGCAAATCAAGACACGATGTCCCAAGTTTTTCGCCTCTTACGAATCGCGTAGGGAGTCGCGGTGGGTCTATTCTGACCCCAAACCCACAGGGAGGATAAAAAAGAATGTGTGTGTGCGTGTGTGTGTGCGTGCTTGCGTGCGTGTGTGTGTGTGTGTGTAAAGAAAAAGGTGTGAACAGTAACCGACAATATATTCTTTCTTGAGCCACGGTGGCCCTGTAAATAAAGGGCCGTTTACAGGCACAAGGGAGGTAGAGCCTCCCGCCCCGGGATGGAGCTGCCACGTCTTGTGACGCTTCGCTCCCCATCCCGGGGCGGGAGGCTCTACCCCCATCGTTACACGCTTGCCTGTAAACGGCCCTTTTGAGGGCCACCTTGGCTCATGAAATAATATATTGTCGGTTACCGTTCACACCCTTTTCTTTTCAGTCAATATTTCGACCGAATCCGGCACCCCATTCTTTACTTGCGTGTGTGTGTGTGTGTGTGTGTGTGTGTGTGTGTGTGTGTGTGTGTGTGCGCGCGCGCTTGTGTGTGTGTGTGTGTGTGTGTGTGTGTGTGTGTGTGTGTGTGTGTGAGAGAGAGAGAGAGAGAGAGAGAGAGAGAGAGAGAGACAGAGAGAGAGAGAGAGATAAGTTTTGATAGTGACCTATTTAAACTATTTTTCCCTGTTGATTTTAATAGTGAGAGAAATGTATCACTTGCAACGTAACTACCTCCGACTGGTTCGTTGAAAGGTGAGAAGGTAGTTTAATTTTCATCCACACCCTTGTGAGCTAAAGGAATTTGCCAGTCTGATGTAAGAATGATGACTTGAAGACCATTTATGCACAGGGGAGATGCCATCTAAATCAAGATTGAGGGAAAGGCGGACACGCTTTTGGCATACGTGCGTCATGGAGGAATTATTAACCTACTATATGACCCACTTACCCAGTTAAAAACCTGCAAATATTTGCCTTTCAAAGATAGATCTACACGGATGTAAAACAGGGAAATACATCATCAGAAGGAACCAGTTCAAAGGATTGTTGACTTCGTTATAAGGGATGACGAACCAAACACCAGTCAGTCCACAAAGTGTAATATGAAAGACTCCTAACTGGAAATACATGAATATATGAGAGAGAGAGAGAGAGATAGAGAAAGAGAGAGAGAGAGAGAGAGAGAGAGAGAGAGAGAGAGAGAATGTATGTATATATATATATATAAAGAGTACGCTCATGTAAAAAATGTACATTCTATCAGAAACTGTAAATGACTCCTTAGTCCACGCCAATGTTTCGTGCTTATACAGAATAAATGATGTCGCTGCGGAGAAAGCGAAGAACCCGGAACGAGAGTAATCTGGATTATTAATTTCAAGCATCAAATTCAAACAAATAGTCCAGCAGCAGTAGGATCCAATTTTCCACTCTTCAAAGATAATGTTTATGTTTTATGTGTAAACTTGGATGCGCTTGTTTAAAAATAAACAAGCAAACGAACAAAACCCACAATGGAAAAGGTAAACTCATGCACTAATTGACGGTGAATAGTTCCTAAAATCCGTTGTAAAGTAATCCGATAAATTGGTGGCAGTATTACCAAACTTGGCGAAGGCATTAATTTTCAATGGCTACGCGAAAATGCGGCAAAATTCGACAAAGACCTCGTAGAATGATATACCTATATGTATCTTCACCTTCTTGCTTTGTCTTCTTTGTGTGTGGAGATATTTTTTTGACATAAAAGTTATAACAAATTTAGAGCAAAAGCATAATGTTAGCCAGGCCAAAAAGTGTTATCATCGAAATAGAACATACATCAGTGCTACCACTGTGTAAATGCAGTAACTATTTCGGTAGCATAAAATGTGCACGCAGTTGCAGTTTATATTTGTGGACCAGATGCTAGAATCATATCTCCAAGATTTTTCACAGAAGTGGAGAAAAATGTATTGCCCTAACACTTGCAACTGAGAGGGAGAGAGAGAACAAAAACACTCCTGCGAGTCCTTGTGAAATGTCTTCGAGTGCCCTCAAGTTCTACATACACAAATCATTATTTCGTTGACGCGTGACCTGGCAGTTCTCTAGTCGTGTTATATAAATCATGGACGCGAATCTTGATAAAAGTCAGTGAAGACCTAAGCTGGTTTATATAGAAGTTGGAATCACCAGCGAGAGGGCGCCAGTCATGGGCTGCACGCATGCTCATCAAGCTCTCGATCTACGAGCCAAGGACGTTCGCCGGGGCAGCACGAGCTATCAGCCTGAAGGAAGCCAGGAAAACTGTAAAAATCGGCAACGTTGCGGTCTGGTTATCGCGCCATGACATTCATCAGGCCCGAAACTCGGTGACTCCACCCAGGCTATACGTGCGGACTATTTACAGCGCCTGCCGTATCTCGGGCAGGGAGGCAACTGCACTTCTTACGGGACGCCTATTCGCAGCAAGTCATAACCTTTCCACAACGACGCTTTGATGTACTTTCAATAAAAGTACATGCACATGAAAACAGCAGCTTCAGCTACAGCACCGCCAAAAACAGCGGCGGCGGCATCAGCATTGCCCGTGGAACCATCAGCATTACCTGTAGCATCAGCAGCAATCAGCAGCAGTACCTGTAGCATCAGCAGCAGTACCTGTAGCTTCAGCAGTACAAGCATGTGCAGGAAAGTCTGAACAGTTGAGACGATTGCGAGGGCATAGAAGATGGTGGAAGTGGTTGTATTAGCGTTTGTAGTCATGCAAATGTGTATGTAGCTGTTTTGAGAGAGAGGGAGAGAGAGAGAGAGAGAATTGTTGAGAAAGAGAGTTGTTGATAGAGATATATTTATTGAGAGAGAGAAAGGGAATAGTTGAGAGGGAGAGTTGTTGAGAGAGAGCTGTTGAGAGAGAGTTGTTGAGAGAGAGTTGTTGAGAGAGAGCTGTTGAGAGAGGGAGAGAGAGAGAGAGAGAGAGAGAGAGAGAGAGAGAGAGGGAGAGAGGGAATAGTTGAGAGGGAGAGTTGTTGAGAGAGAGTTGTTGAGAGAGAGCTGTTGAGAGAGAGTTGTTGAGAGAGAGCTGTTGAGAGAGGGAGAGAGAGAGAGAGAGAGAGAGAGAGAGAGAGAGAGAGAGAGAGGGAATAGTTGAGAGAGAGTTGTTGAGAGAGAGTTGTTGAGAGAGAGCTGTTGAGAGAGGGAGAGAGAGAGAGAGAGAGAGAGAGAGAGAGAGAGAGAGAGAGAGAGAGAGAGAGAGGGAATAGTTGAGAGGGAGAGTTGTTGAGAGAGAGTTGTTGAGAGAGAGCTGTTGAGAGAGAGTTGTTGAGAGAGAGCTGTTGAGAGAGGGAGAGAGAGAGAGAGAGAGAGAGAGAGAGAGAGAGAGAGAGAGAGAGAGAGAGAGAGAGAGAGAGAGGGAATAGTTGAGAGGGAGAGCTGTTGAGAGAGAGCTGTTGAGAGAGAGTTGTTGAGAGAGAGTTGTTGAGAGAGAGTTGTTGAGAGAGAGTTGTTGAGAGAGAGCTGTTGAGAGAGGAGAGAGAGAGAGAGAGAGAGAGAGAGAGAGAGAGAGAGAGAGAGAGAGGGAATAGTTGAGAGGGAGAGCTGTTGAGAGAGAGTTGTTGAGAGAGAGCTGTTGAGAGAGGGAGAGAGAGAGAGAGAGAGAGAGAGAGAGAGAGAGAGAGAGAGAGAGAGAGAGAGGGAATAGTTGAGAGGGAGAGCTGTTGAGAGAGAGTTGTTGAGAGAGAGTTGTTGAGAGAGAGTTGTTGAGAGAGAGTTGTTGAGAGAGAGCTGTTGAGAGAGGGAGAGAGAGAGAGAGAGAGAGAGAGAGAGAGAGAGAGGGAATAGTTGAGAGGGAGAGTTGTTGAGAGAGAGCTGTTGAGAGAGAGCTGTTGAGAGAGAGCTGTTGAGAGAGAGCTGTTGAGAGAGAGCTGTTGAGAGAGAGCTGTTGAGAGAGAGCTGTTGAGAGAGAGCTGTTGAGAGAGAGCTGTTGAGAGAGAGTTGTTGAGAGAGAGCTGTTGAGAGAGAGTTGTTGAGAGAGAGCTGTTGAGAGAGAGCTGTTGAGAGAGAGCTGTTGAGAGAGAGTTGTTGAGAGAGAGCTGTTGAGAGAGAGTTGTTGAGAGAGAGATATTTATTGAGAGAGAGAGAGGGAATAGTTGAGAGGGAGAGTTGTTGAGAGAGAGTTGTTGAGAGAGAGTTGTTGAGAGAGAGCTGTTGAGAGAGGGAGAGAGAGAGAGAGAGAGAGAGAGAGAGAGAGGGAATAGTTGAGAGAGAGTTGTTGAGAGAGAGTTGTTGAGAGAGAGCTGTTGAGAGAGAGCTGTTGAGAGAGAGCTGTTGAGAGAGATATATTTATTGAGAGAGAGAGAGAGGGAATAGTTGAGAGAGAGTTGTTGAGAGAGAGTTGTTGAGAGAGTTGTTGAGAGAGAGCTGTTGAGAGAGAGATATTTATTGAGAGAGAGAGAGGGAATAGTTGAGAGAGAGTTGTTGAGAGAGAGTTGTTGAGAGAGAGCTGTTGAGAGAGATATATTTATTGAGAGAGAGAGAGAGGGAATAGTTGAGAG
>JAWQFJ010010843.1:27500-29425 GCA_034096865.1 Theodoxus fluviatilis
TCTTTTCGTTGCAATTAAGCAAATGTACATGTAAATACGTGTTGTTTTTTTCATGTCAACATTCTCGGTCTGCAAGTTTCGAAAAATACATTCTGAAAAAGGTGGCTCTTCCAAGACTGGTACAAAAGTATCATTTAAAAAAGATCAAGAAGATATTAACAGCTATGAGTTTGTTTAATTTGCCACACTTGCACATGGTAAGTCACTGCAATAATATATCGGCGTAGAATGATTTACAGCAGCAGAAGAGTAATTTCGTCTGACAACGTCACCAAGGCAACGATGAAGAATGGGACCAAAGTTAAGGTCAAGAACTACAACAAGGTGATGTTACGACTGAAATTCAGGCATGGAAATAGCTGCATTGTAGGCCATGACAACAGCGTCTTCCATTCTTCATGGTGTGTCAGTGTAGGCAAAGTAGTCAGGCAAAGTAAAGTAGTCAGGCAAAGTAAATTAGTCGGGTAAAGTAAAGTAGTCAGGCAAAGTAAATTAGTCGGGTAAAGTAAAGTAGTCAGGCAAAGTAAAGTAGTCGGGTAAAGTAAAGTAGTCAGGCAAAGTACAGTAGTCGGGCAAAGTAAAGTAGTCAGGCAAAGTAAAGTAGTCAGGCAAAGTAGTCAGACAAAGTAGTCAGACAAAGTAAAGTAGTCGGGTAAACTAAAGTAGTCAGACAAACTAGTCAGACAAAGTAAAGTAGTTGGGTAAAGTAAAGTACTCAGGAAAAGTAGTCAGACAAAGTAGTCAGACAAACTAAAGTAGTCAGACAAAGTAGTCAGGAAAAGTAGTCAGACAAACTAGTCAGACAAAGTAAAGTAGTCGGGTAAAGTAAAGTAATCAGGCAAAGTAAAGTAGTCAGGCAAAGTAGTCAGGCAAACTAGTCAAAGTAGTCAGACAAAGTAGTCAGTCGAAGTAGTCAGGCAAAGTAAAGTAGTCAGGCAAAGTAGTCAGGCAAACTAGTCAAAGTAGTCAGACAAAGTAGTCAGTCGAAGTAGTCAGACAAAGTAAAGTAGTCAGGTAAAGTAGTCAGGCAAACTAGTCAAAGTAGTCAGACAAAGTAGTCAGTCAAAGTAGTCAGACAAAGTAGTCAGACAAAGTAGTCAGACAAAGTAGTCAGGCAAAGTAGTCAGTCAAAGTAGTCAGACAAAGTAGTCAGTCAAAGTAATCAGGCAAAGTAGTCAGACAAAGTAAAGTAGTCGGGTAAAATAAAGTAGTCAGACAAAGAAGACAGGTGAATTAGTCAGGCAAAAGAGCCTTGCCGTCCCGTGGCCTTGCCGTGCTCCAACCACGCAGAGTTGCGGCAGACTTTCTCCTGAAAAGGACACGAGGAAGCCGGGTGAGGTCCATTAACACCGCTCTGGCTGCGGTCACGCCCTAAGGTGGTGACCTGAGGTCAGCAAGGTGGCGTTCTAGGACATCCGGGTGAAGGACGTCAAAATGCGGTCAGTTCCGTCATAGCTTTACTCTTCAACAGAACATTAAATGCACCAAAGTTCTAGTTCATAACGAAGCCGTTAGGTTTTAAAATGTATTTATATAACGTGTTTGTAACATGATAAAGAAAATTTAGTCAGTACACTCAACAAGGAAAGATAGAATTTGTAACAGTTCTGACTGGAGATGATCCTTTTTGATCGACAGAGTTTAAAAATCATGGCTGAGATCCAGGGAGAAGGCCTCCGTAAGACCGGGACGTACACTTGTAACAATCCTCAACTTTAGCATGGTTTTAGTCTGAGCAGCTCCTTTGAACATTTTTGTAGTCTGTGACACATTTGCACATTTCCAGCGCAACGGAAGACACTCGTGATATTCTGCAATCTCACTACGATTGTCAACTCAGCAGCTAGTTAGAACTTTTTGTTGTTGTCTGTGACCTCTTCCCGCATTTACCTACGCCATAAAAATGACAGGAACCTCACATTTTT
>JAWQFJ010010844.1:0-2500 GCA_034096865.1 Theodoxus fluviatilis
GTATATTCGCTCCCTCACCCCCTCACCCCCGCTCCACTCCCTCACCTCCATATCCTGTTCCTACCCCCAACCCCAGCCTCGACTTGACACATCGCGATGTACAGCGGTGCGAACTCGTTTTAAATCTTTATTTTAATTTCATACAATTTTTAGTGCCTCGATCTTCGCCTTAGTAAACAACACTGGTTCTAAAGCGTTCAAAGCAAACGAAAACGACCCGGGTTGCCTTGCATATCATGTCTGGACTTCACCTCCTTGAGAAGACAAGATTAAACTTGAACCAAAGAAAAAAAGGCGTACGTTACATGGTAAACGGCTTTTTCCGGAAAATCTTTTGACTTGGGGGAGGGGAGGGGGCAAGGGAGGGGGCAAGGGAGGGGTGGAGATAGGCGCGCCACCCAAATTTAGGTCGCCGACGCTGCGTGCACATGCAAACTTCAAACATGTCGCTAAGGTGTGCCTGGCGTGCTGTTTTCATCGAGCCCTAGCTTCTCTCTGCGAGAGAGAGAGAGAGAGAGAGAGAGAGAGAGAGAGAGAGAGAGAGAGAGAGAGAGAGAGATTAACATTAAGATAAAGCAGATTGTAGATTCTATGTGATGTCAACACCTTGTAAGCACTCTACATGCCATGTACTTTCAACATAACGGCCATCCTGTTTGAATGTCTGCATTTCTCTTGGGAGAATTAAGAATATTGTTTATGAGGGCGCTAGTCTTGTGGCAGGTCTCCTTGCTTCAGTCACCTTGAAATGCCGGTGTTGACTGAGGTGCTTTAGGCCCCGACACATGATTTTGTAATTGTAAGTCGACGTTTCTGTCAAATCAGTTTCTTGTCTACCTGTATCCTTATCTCTGTCTGTCTGTCTGTCTGTCTGTCTGTCTGTCTGTCTGTCTGTCTGTCTGTCTGTCTGTCTGTCTGTCTGTCTGTCTGTCTGTCTGTCTGTCTGTCTGTCTGTCTGTCTGTCTGTCTGTCTGTCTGTCTGTCTGTCTGTGTCTGTCTGTCTGTCTGTCGGTGTCTGTCTGTGTGTCTGTGTGTCTGTCTGCCTGTCTGCCTGTCTGTCTGTCCGTGTGTCTGTCTGCCTGTGTGTCTGTGTGTCTGTGTCTCTCTGTCTCTCTGTCTCTCTCTCTCTCTGTCTCTCTCTCTCTCTCTCTCTCTCGCTCGCTCTCTCTCTCTCTCTATCCCCCCCTCCCCCCTTCTGCCACACCCACCCTATTGGTTACCGGTTTTCTTCTGTCTGCTTACTTCCAGTTTCTTTCCTGTGTGTGCTGACACGAGGAATATTTACATCAAAGTCATACAGCTAGATTATGACAGAGGGGAAAATGGGATGTGAGCAAAAAGAACGGGGGTAAAGGAGAAAAGAGGGATGGGGGTGGGGGGTGACGAGTGGGGGGTGGATGGGTGGGTGGGAGAAAAATGGTGATTAGCATTCATTGGTTACAGCCGAGTTAAAATGTTGACGATGATAGAACCAATTGTTTTGTAATTTGTCTCAGCTTCTTCTCATCAGTGCTCGAGACACACATACACACGCACGCACACACGCACGCACACACGCACGCACACACGAGCGAACGCGCGCGTGCGTGCACGCTCGCATACACACACAAAAACACAAAGACACGATGAACACAAAAACACATACTCACACATGCAGACACACACACACAAACATACAAACACATGCACACGGACACACAGACGCAGGCCACACACACACACACACACACACACACACACACACACACACACACATGTACACACACGTGGACACACACGTAAGTACACATACACTCACACGCGCGTACACACACGCACACACACATTTACCCATGCACACACACATACAGACACAGGTACACACACACGTACACACGTACACACACGTACAAACGTACACGCACACGGAGACAAGGTATCTAATGTCAGGGACATAGAAAAAAAGCACACCTGTTGTTGTACAAATTACAATGGCGGACGACCAACAACAGGTGTCGCCACGACCACGTGCATGCCCCCTGACGCATGTTTTCTCTCACACACCTGTTTTCATGTCAAACAAGTTTTCCTCGTTCATTCCTCCTCTCTCTGTTCGTTCCTGCAGCGCTATCTCCACGGTAATGTCACTCGCCATGCCCTACCGGCGATGGTGCAATAAGTCATCTATTTTTAGCTACTGAGTCAAGCCTAAATGCGTTGTCTCGTTTTGGTCGTTGGGTCATTCACTGTCCCGGCTTTTAAGTGAGTGCTGTCGTTCGGCTCCTCTTCTTCCAGTTCCACTAAGCTCGATCTTCAAGCGTCATGGACGGAGATTCAGACAGCTCTTCACAGATAGCCCCTGCGGAAGAATAATAAACACTCGCGTATCGTCACAGAGGTATATCACGGTGGAGAGTTGACACACATTCATTTCGCTCGGGGAAGATTGATTTACATATCAGTCTAACATTAGAGAGCACTCACTAAATCAGCAGAGGGCAGAGGTTGAGTGGGCATGCAA
>JAWQFJ010010844.1:7500-15000 GCA_034096865.1 Theodoxus fluviatilis
TGAAGACATCGTACATGCGCCGGGAGACTGCAGAAAGAAACTGTTCTATGTCTACGCTACAGCGGCTGCTTGACAGGAACTTATCATGAGGCGTTCGGATCATGCAAAGCGGCTTTTGTTAGTTGAGGAACTTATCCAGTACCTTGAGTTTGATGAACTCAGTGATAACAACAATTATTATTATTATTTCTACTTTTAATCTACTCCATCATTATCTGAAAAGAGAGGTAACAGGAAATCCAGTTTATTTGCAACATCATAGGAGGCGCTTGTTTACCGTCCGCGAGGGTAAATGTGCTGTTTGAAAACGTATGGCCGCCTCGTTACTTTGTGTGTTTTTATATTTGTCTATTCGTTCTTTTGTTTATTTGTTTGTTTGCTTGCTTGCTTGTTTGCTTGTCTTCATACCGATCTTCGCACCTTTTCCATCCCATGATCATGACAAGGGAAAAAGAGAGCTATAACGCCTGTACTTTCTGGAGGGAAACCTCAAGGTAGCTGTGTGGCAAAGTGCCAGTCAGACCCAAAGTCGATGCGCTGAAGGACAGCGGATGATTTGCGAGCACTGTAGTCGTTATCATCTGTCAACACGTGATGTCCACCACTCTTGGGTTGCAGAAGCTGACTGCACAATCGGTTCTAAAGTGGCCAAGGACTTACACTGACAACAGTGATGTACTGCTTGGTGACCATGGCGGCACTGGGACAAAACGTGGACTCCATCAAAAGAAGTCAAGACATATGGTCAGATGTCACAGAAACAGAGGCAGACAGTGTGGCACCTGTCGTTTGATTGATCAGGTGTAACAATCTCTTGGCGTTCTGAGCCTACGCAAGGCCAAACACAGAGAACTGAACTGAAGTAAAATGAATGGTATTGAGAAGGCCATCGGCCCATTGCAAATACGAACTTGGACATTTCTAAGCATTCTCACGTAACAATGTGATAACGTATCCTTGCATTCGTGAGACATGTTATCCTCATGTATGCAATACCGCTGTTCTACTCTACCGTTACAGGTGTCTTCAGAAGACATTCACTGTTGTGCATCAACTTGCACCACCTTTCTACCATTCTGGTAGCAAAAACATCGTCAAGGCACAACCGTAGTAAGACTACACACCGCATAAATTGTTAATGTTATGCAGTTGGGAGGGAATCTTAGAAACATTTCCGAAATGCAATCTTTGTATCCCTGTAACGCTGTATCTACAGACTCCCATCTATATAATGACATAACCATTCTTAAGATTATGGGGAAAGTGACATTGGGTACATTGTCATACACCACAGAAAAGTATTACAGCAGTGTCGAAAAACATAGAGTTAACGTGTGAGACAGCACAGTGAAGTAAACAGTATCGGGGTGGGGTGGGGTGGAGTGGGGTGGGGTGGGGTGAGGTGGGGTGGGGTGGGGAAGCTGAGAAAATATGTCAAGAAATTAATGATTTATGAAAGACGGCATCGCGCTTTACGGGATGATGTTAGTTTAAGGGTTGACAGAAGAAACACCAATAAAAAAGCTGGAGGATAAGACAAAAGGAAAAAAAAAAACACTGAAAGAAATCGTGAACTGAAGTGACAGAAAGCCAAGAACCTGCAGAAGTCTTGATGCCATCACAGTCCATGCTCTCTTTGTCGACAATGACCTCTGACCCCCTGTGGGTTACGGGTTAGAATAGACCCACCCTGTCCCCCTACAGGATTTTAATGTTGTGAATAAACTAGGAACATCGTGATTTGACTTGCTTTTATTCTGACCAGTCCTAATTGTTTATCGTGATCAATGGCCTTATAGTCGTCACGATTTCCTTAGTTTATTCATCTCTTTAAAAAAGGTTGATAGGCCGTAAAACTCCATCCATCCATCCACCCATCCATCCATCCATCCATACATACATCCATCCATCCATCCATCCATCCATCCATCCATCCATCCATCCATCCATCCATCCATTATGCATCCATCCATTATGCATCCATCCATCCATCCATCCATCCATCCATCCATCCATCCATCCATCCATCCTTCCATCCATCCATTATGCATCCATCCATCCATCCATCCATCCTTCCATCCATCCATTATGCATCCATCCATTCATTCATCCATCCATCCGACAATGCTCTCTCTTTGTCCTGCCACACAATGAGGTCACCCCTACAGAATGCGGCGTCTGAGTTATGCAGTGAGATGACTGGATGCTTTAGCTGTCGAATGAAACAACACGATGATACTTGTGGAATGGATCATCATCGTCGTCGTCGTCGTCATTATCATCGTCATCGTC
Organism: Theodoxus fluviatilis; assembly: GCA_034096865.1. Taxonomy (NCBI): domain Eukaryota; kingdom Metazoa; phylum Mollusca; class Gastropoda; order Cycloneritida; family Neritidae; genus Theodoxus; species Theodoxus fluviatilis. Next base: position 9,793 of record JAWQFJ010010844.1, read on the forward strand.
GTCGTCATCATCATCAACATCATCACCATCTTCATCATCATCGTGAGCAGCAACTTACCACCACCACTATAGGTAGCGGCAACACCAGCACCAGCTCTAGGAGTAATAGTAGTAGTAGTGGCAGCAGCAGCAATAGTTGTAGTAGCAGCAGCAGTAGCAGCAGCAACGGCGGTGCCAGCAGAAAGCTAGGCAGCAGCTTAAAGGGAATCTACGAAAATGTCATGAATAAATGGAACACAAGCACCTCACAAGTGAATTGAAAGCGGGCGGAAAGCGTGTGCACGCGTGGCTAATGAGAGCCGTGCATCGAGTCTCGTGTCGAAGCCACTGGAGAGCAGGCGCACAGCCGTCAAGCACACTGGCAGGGAGACACCACACTCGCTAGCAGTCATCCCAAATCAGGTGAAGCGTCAACTCCAGGCAGTGTGAAGCTGACCGTCACATAGACAAGTCGTGGCCTTGAGCCCCCCCCCCCCCCCCCCTCCCCCCAACGAGGGAAAAGTTATTTCATGGTTTGTTTTGTAGGAGGTTTCAAGGGTGCGATAAGGTCAAGCTGTGACCTCCTTTCGTACGTGCTTGTCATCAACCGCAGTCGCTGAAGGTCGTTTTGGACCTTTAACACCGTAGACAAAAATGTATATTCCATGATGATAGTTTTGTGAAAAAGGAGTCAGAAAAAAGGAAAGGATTAGGATGATGGGTGGAGTTAACGGCTTATCAGCTTTTGTAGGATACACACGGCCATGGACTACTAGGTCATAGGAGCCGCTTATACAATTAATATTACCCAAATGCACAAGGGGTGATAAAGAAGGGGTGATAAAGAAGGGGTGATAAAGAAGGGGAATGAAGAAAATAATAACTAGGTCTATGCGTGTCTTTGAATGAAATGGACAACCTCGCAAATAAGATGGAGAACTATGCACACTGCCACTCCAGCTCGAAAACTCCTGCCTCGTCTGAGCACGAGTCTGCTCCTGCTGTAGTTATTCTTGTTGCCATTGCTGTTGTTGCCATTGCTGTTGTTGCCATTGCTGTTGTTGCCATTGCTGTTGTTGCCATTGCTGTTGTTGCCATTGCTGTTGTTGCCATTGCTGTTGTTGCCGTTGCTGCTTTGCTTGGAGAGGTGATGCTCCTGCCGGCCTTTCTGCTCTGCCCTTCCGGCCGTTTATCCCCTTGTTGCTGCTGCTGCTGTTCCTCCTCGTACAGTCAGGTTTGCATTCTGTTTGGCTGCGTTGTAGCAGGGCTGCCGAGCAGGCAGGCAGGCAAGCAGGCAGGCAGGCAGGCAGGAGGATGAAGGAAGGAGCTGGGGAGACATGCCCAGTCACAGCCCATAGTGACGTCCAGACACCTGATCCAGGTTGCGTGCAGACAGACGGCCCTGGCGGAGCAACCACGACTCCAAGCCGATTTGCACGAGCCCCGTGTGTGTGTGTGTGTGTGTGTGTGTGTGTGTGTGTGTGTGTGTGTGAGTGCGCGCCCGCGCGCGCGCGTGTGTGTGTACGTGTGCGTGTGTGTTTGTGTGTGTGTGTGCGCGCGTATACGTGCGTGTGTGTGTGCGTGTGTGTGCGTGCGTATGCGCACGTGTGTGTGTGTGCATGTGAGTGCGTGCGCGTGTGTGTGTGTCTGTGTGTGCGTGTTTATGTGTGTGTGTGTGTGCATGCTCGTTTCTGAGAGAATACCTCCATGCGTGCATGTGTACACGCGCGTGTGTGTACATGTGCAAGCGCATGCTTGTAGTATACAGGGAGCGTACGTTTACGAGCGCTCGGGCGTAAGAGATAGAGAGAGAGAGAGAGAGAGAGAGAGAGAGAGAGAGAGAGAGAGAGAGAGAGAGACAGACAGACAGACAGACAGACAGACAGACAGACAGACAGACAGACAGACAGACAGACAGACAGACAGACAGACAGACAGACAGACAGACAGACAGACAGACAGAGAGAAAGACACAGAGAGACACAGAGAGAAAGACATGACAGAGAGAGAGAGAGAGAGAGAGAGAGAGAGAGAGAGAGAGAGAGAGAGAGAGAGAGAGAGAGAGAGAGAGAGAAAGAGAGAGCCACAGTGACGGGGAAGTGGCATTTCCCAAGCCCCAAGTCAGAAAGGCCCAGGAGAGCGCGATGACCAGTGGTCAGTCCATCATGCTGTCCAGCGGATATGTCAACAACGGGGCTGAGGTGTCCCGCACTCTGACCTCTCTTCCTCTGCTCCTCCTCGGCCCCTTTGATATATGATAGGTGCATTCTCCATTTCTCTCTTCCTTCTCTCTCAGCTTTGATATATGATAGGTGCATTCTCCATTTCTCTCTTCCTTCTCTCTCAGCTTTGATATATGATAGGTGCATTCTCCATTTCTCTCTTCCTTCTCTCTCAGCTTTGATATATGATAGGTGCATTCTCCTCTTTCTCTCGGCCTTCTCTCTCAGCTTTGATATATGATAGGTGCATTCTCCTATTTCTCTCTTCCTTCTCTCTCAGCTTTGATATATGATAGGTGCATTCTCCTATTTCTCTCTGCCTTCTCTCTCAGTTTTGATATATGATAGGTGCATTCTCCTATTTCTCTCTTCCTTCTCTCTCAGCTTTGATATATGATAGGTGCATTCTCCTCTTTCTCTCGGCCTTCTCTCTCAGCTTTGATATATGATAGGTGCATTCTCCTATTTCTCTCGGCCTTCTCTCTCAGCTTTGTTGGGCAGGACTGAAACGTTTCAGTCAGTGCTGGCGTGATTCGCCTTAATTTGCCTACATGTGTGTATGTGTGTGTGCGTGTGTGTGTGTGTGTGTGTGTGTGTGTGTGTGTGTGTGCGTGTGTGATTGTGTGTGTGTGTGTGTTTGTGTGTTTGTGTGTGTGTGTGTTTGTGTGTGTGTGTGTGGTGTGTGTGTGTGTGTGTGTGTGTGTGTCTTTGTCAGTACGTGTGCATATACGTGCGTGCGTGTTTGCCTCTGTGTGTGTGTGTGTCTTTGTAAGTATGTGTGCATATATACGTGCGTGCGTGTGTGCCTCTGTGTGTATGTGTGTGTGTGTGTCTTTGTAAGTATGTGTGCATATACGTGCGTGAGTGTGTGCCTCTGTGTGTGTATGTGTGTGTGTGTGTGTGTGTGCCTGTATGTATGTGTGTGTCTGTGTGTGTTTGTGTGTGCCTTCATATGTCTATGCGCGTATAAGTGCGTGCGTGTGTGTGTGTGTGTGCAAGTGTGTCTTTGTGTGTGAATGTGTTTGAATGTGTTTGTCTGTGCATGTACGTGTGTGTGTGTGAACGCGTGCGTGCATAATGGTGTATGCTGGTACGCTCATGTCCGCGTGAAGGCATGCGCAATAGCGTATTTACTTAATCATTGTGTAACAGGGTGACAAAACTTTGCTGACTTTGCTTTCTGTGCATGAGCCGCTCCTATTTTCCAGTCTGTCACCATGTGGTCAGTTCCGCTGCCCACTCAGCACTGTTTTTCTTTCATTGTAAACATCCTCTCCAATTCCATCCCCGCATCAGACTCTTGGACACAAATGCCTACTGAAGCCATACCCTCCCATGCCAGCCTCGCCTTCCCACCTTCCTTGCACTTGTACGCCTTCGTGCCACCACTCTGTTTCTTCTGGACATCTGGCCCCTCCCAAGTTCTTGGACAGCAGATGCCCACTCTGCCCCCCCCCCCTCTTCCCACGCATTCCTGGTGCCCCCCCCCCCCCATCCCGCACCCTCTCCGTCCCATGCCACGCCTTTCTCTTGACCCCTCCCTGGAACCCGGCGTTTTCCGGTTTTATGGAATATATTGAGGTGACCGCTTGTGCTTAGAGCAGAGTAGAGTAGAGCAGAATAGAGTACGGACTCATTCTTGCAGCTACTGAATAAATGGATGAAATGGGAACCGACTGACTCCATGTCCCTCTGTGCCTCTGCCGCCCAACACTAGGGAGGCAGGGGAAAAGTTCCCAAAACCTGCACCGTAGCCCCGGCAACGTCAATGCTGGTGCCGCTACAATTGTTTTTGTTTGGAGAGGCAGTGGTCAAAATATCGCACTGACTCAGAGTGAAGAGGTGATGAAGGTCACGATGATAATAGTAGGCGTCGTGGGGGTGGTGAAAGTGGTGGTGATGGTGTTGGTGATAGTGGTGATGATGATGGTGGTGATAGAGGTGATGATGTGGTGGTGATAGTGGTGATGATGGTGTTGGTGATAGTGGTGATGATGGTGGTGATAGTGGTGATGATGTGTGGTGATGATGGTGGTGGTGATAGTGGTGATGATGGTGTTGGTGATAGTGGTGATGATGGTGGTGGTGATAGAGGTGATGATGTGGTGGTGATAGTGGTGATGATGGTGGTGGTGATGGTGTTGGTGATAGCGGTGGTGATAGAGGTGATGATGTGGCGCTGATAGTGGTGATGATGGTGGTGGTGATGGTGTTGGTGATAGTGGTGCTGACAGTGGTGATGATGGTGGTGGTGGTAGTGGTGGTGATGGTGTGGTGGTGGTGGTGTGGTGGTGGTGGTGATGTGGTGATGGTGGTGGTGGTGGTGATGGTGGTGGTGATGATGGTGTGGTAATAGTGGTGGTGATGGTGGTGTGACGGTGATGGTGGTGGTGATGGTGGTGGTGGTGATAGTGGTGATGGTGGTGGTGGTGATAGTGGTGGTGATGGTGGTGGTGATAGTGGTGGTGATAGTGGTGGTGATAGTGGTGGTGATGGTGGTGGTGATAGTGGTGGTGATGGTGGTGGTGATAGTGGTGGTGATGGTGTTGGTGATAGTGGTGATGATGGTGGTGGTGATAGTGGTGATGATGGTGGTGGTGATAGTGGTGGTGATAGTGGTGTTGATGTTGGCGGTGGCGTCGGTCGTGTTGTTGGGGTGATGGTGATGGTGGTACAGGGAATGATGGTGATAATAGTGGTGGTGGTGGTGGTGTTGGGGGGGGGGGGGGGGGTGGTGATAGTGGGGGTGGGGGTGGAATGATACGAAATGCAAGTGTTGGAACAGGTTAGCGATTTTCGCCAGCGTCAAGAGTGACGCCGTTTCCAGCATGCTTAATGGAGGATGCCAGAATGATCCGTGCAGCGTGAAATTCCCCTCCCTCTTGTTTCAAATGACTACAAAGCGTTCGTTAACCAACAGGCTGCCGCTGTGTTTTCCTCTCTTGCCACTGCCTCTTCTTCATTTGCTGCCACCACTGCCACAGAATCTGTTGTTATCTTTGTGGAT